>JTDE01006470.1:32836-45798 GCA_014338405.1 Paragonimus skrjabini miyazakii
CTCCGAGGCCGCAGTCTCAAGTTGGAGAAGAAGAGGGTTGCTACATCGATTAGGGTTAACTTCTTCGTATGTCGAGTCACCAACTGTTGGAACATGCTTCCACAGAGTGTAGTATCCTCTGATAGTGTGACAGTGTGACGTCATTTCAATGAGAGGATAAACTTGTGTGTATCGGTGGTAGCTGTGAGCTTGTGTTCTGATGACACTGATAGCTTGAACTCCTCAGCTTTTATCTGATAGCCCTCATACTAACTCACGGAAGTGAAGAATCTCTTCTCATTATCATCGCAGCACTGGGCGCCCTCAGAAGCTCACTGGTGCAAGAAACTGGACAATTTCTGGCTGAAACCGTTCCGTCCTGAAAACTGAACTGAGCGGATAATGGGCACCAACGTGCCACGTTTCCATGCTGGCCACGAGTGAAGCATCTCTGCCAGTCAAACCGTCTGTTTATTGAAACTTCTCTTGGCTGGCCTTGTACACGATGTTTGCTCCTTGTGTAGACGCCTCTGCGGGCCACCCGACCCTGCAATCAATTATCCGGGACGCACCGAGTCACACAGGTAAAATGTTCTCCGGGCTCAACATGTTCCGCATGGTCCATCAACTCAACGAGCCCCTCAGCCTTAGCCAAGTTCTCAAGGTGCAGTGAAAAAACTCACACTGGCACTGCGGCTGTCGAATTCCTCCCAAAAATCTCATATACTGCTTTCCTTCTGCTTTTGTGTCTCCTCCACAAACGCCAGCCGCGCGTCTCCTTAACTGCTGTATATAATCCATTAACCTTTCCGTACTGAGTTGGCGTTGTTCGTGAAATTTCCTCTGGTACTCAACTGCAGGACGAAGACCTGCGATCCTTCGTCGTAGAAAATGGAATAGGCCCTCAAGATCCTCTGGGATATAAAAGTCAATAATTTTTCGGTAGGCTTCACAAGAAATTAAGGTTAGCACGACGTTCACCGTCGGTATGGGGAGAAGTGTCTCACATAGTGGCGCACCTATATCTCACAAATGTGTAAATTATCTCCAGTAATGTATTTATCTGGTGCTAGAAGGCCACACTCCTGTCGCACACAAAGTGCATATTCGGTGTCCGAAGTATACACCTTCTCAGCTTCTTGAACAAGTTTCGGCAATTATTCTGTATCTGTTAGACTTAACTGAATGCCAAAAGTGTAATATTCCAATACGTTAATCACAAGTGACAGCACACACAATGTCCAACGTTCGCAATCAATAACACACAACGGAAAAGCCACAAGTCAGCGAGGAACGTGTATTGGCAGAAAATAGGTACCTAAGTAGCTTCTGTTCACGTCGAGTCCTTGTCCATATTTTTGGGACTCCCACGGTCCGGAAGTAAACCATCAATCAGAAGTAGTCTCACGTTCACTGACCGCTGACCCCGGGCTCTGGTTAGTCACGTTCCTCAGCCCGTTGCACGGACGCGGCCAGCCCGCATGTTTGAGGATCTGAAAAGAAGCAAAATAGCGGCACACTGCATGCATTTTAAACTTTGTTGATGTTCACTCCTTTGGATGTCCATTTCAGTTGGTCCGTCTACGTACTGCTCACTGTGTTCCACACCACGTAAACGTTCTTAGAACGTTGACATTATTCCCTCTTTGACTGACTTTTTTAACGGTCTTAAAGCTCCTGTAATGGCGTGTCATTCATGTGTTTGGACTTGACGTTGTGTGGATCACCGCCTCGTCTCTGTACCACTAATGCACTTACTGTGACTGTTTATTCGCGTCTTTTCTTTGATTTATGGTTGTTTCGAAGCTATCTGTGCATAAATCGCCGTTTGTCATCACAAGTAGATGGAAGGAACGATGCTATTCCTATAATTCGCTTGCGTAAAGCGCCATTACTATCATCGTAGAAGGGAATAAAAAACGATTCACGCGTCTGCCATACGAAAGTCATTGTGTGACTGCTGCCGTTAACCACATTGTAATGAGTCAGAAAAACGGTATTCGATAAGTGGCACGTTGAGTCGTTAGAAGACAAAGGCCCGTAGAGTGAGGCTTTACTCTTCTAAGAAGGACGGTACAGTGGCTGTATTGTATAGAAGATAATGATAAGTGATACGGATAAGCAAACGTGAATTATGACCAAATGTTAGTACATTCTTCCCCACTGATAAAATGGTTGGTGAGTAACGCGTATGGATGATGTAATGATAAATACGAAAACGAAATTCACCAGTAACGACATGAAGCGAATATATGTGGTTGTCAGGAAGAAACTTGCGAGAAAGCTATCACTATGCTTCGTGGCTCCTCAGATTATACGGGTGAAGACGTTGCTCCCTTTGCTTTAATAATTCCTAATTAGTTAGAGTAGGAGAGTCAGTAGCCTCGTCGTCAGAACACATTTCTGTCGCCTCGATCAGGTCATTAGCGTCGGCTGAACATTCGGAGGTTCCAAGGTCATCGGGCTCTCCACGAGGGGCTAGGTGTTTTACCGACACCGTCTCCTCTTGCCCGTTCGGCAGTCGGACGTGTGCATACTGCGGGTTGCAGTCCAGTAATTCGATTTCTTCAATTACATGATCGTATTTGGATGCTCGTTGTTGTTTCTTCAAAAGTACGCGACCACCTGAAATTAACCACTTAGGGAGCGTTGTTCCGGAAGTTGACCGTCGATTAAAGCTGAACATTTGCTCATGCGGTGTCGCATTCGTGGACGTACAAAGTAGGGATCTCACAGAGTGTAGAGCATCTAAAAGTGCTGATTCCCAGTAACTGAATCGATGGTTTCTGGACTTCAATGTGAGTGTTATGGCTTTCCTAAGTATTGAGTTAAGCCGTTCTACTTGACCATTTCCAGCTGGGTTATATGGTGTGGTTCTGCTGGTAGCTACACCTTTTCCGTGGAGGAAATTTTTCAGTTCTGAAGACATGAATGCTGCACCGCGATCCAAGTGTACGAAAGCAGGTAGTCCAAAAATAGCAAATAGTTGACAAAAACAATTAATGACGGTAGAAGATGTGTCAGAGCATGCAATAGCAAAAGGAAATCGAAAAAAATCGTCAATAACAGTAAGAAGGTATTTTTTGCGAGAAGTAGATAGGAGAGGTCCTTTGAAGTCAACACTTAATCTTTCAAAAGGTTGTGTCGTTTTAATGAGGTTCGCCCTCGGTGGTGTATGAAATCTGGGTTTGAGTTCGGCAAATGTGGGGAACCGAGCAACCGATGCTTTCACGTCTTCGGTAGAAAATGGAAGGTTCTTTGATCTCACAAGGTGTAACATACGTGTAACACCAGGATGACACAATGATTCATGTAGTTGTTTGAGATCAAATGCGTTCATGGAAGCACAATAACCTCGTGATAAAGCGTCAGCAGTCTGATTTTCTTTACCAGGCCTGTAAACAACGTCATAACTAAAACATGAGAGTTCGATTCTCCATCGCAGAATTTTATCATTTTTTCCTTTTCCTTTATGCTTGTCATCAAACATAGAAGATATGGATTGCTGATCAGTCAAGAGTTTGAAATGGACACCAAAGAGATAATGTCTCCATTTGCGAAGAGCTTCGACGATTGCGTAGGCTTCCTTTTCAACAGGAGAATGATTTCTTTCACTAAGATTGAGAGTTCACGAGAAAAATGCAACAGGTCGACCATCTTGGTTGAGTGTCGTGGCTATAGCCGTATCGGAGGCATCAGTTTCTACAACTAGGGATATTTGGTAGTTGATAGTGACCACTGCAGCATTCTCAAGTTCACACTTAAGGTCTTCAAAGGTTTGTTTAATACGATCTGGGAGCGGGAAAATCTTGTTATGTATGAGATTATGAATCTTGTCGGAAAAATGAGAGGTCCAGTTATAGTAGTAAGCAAACATTCCAACGGTCCTCTGCTGCGATTTGAGGTCGGGAGGAGGTGGAAGTTTACGTAAAGCTCAGAATCTTTCAGGATCTGGTTTTATAACACCATGAGATAGCTGGAAACCGAGGAGAGTGATTGTACGAGCGGCGATCGTGGTTTTGTCTTCATTGAAAGTGTGGCCGTATTCTTTGGCAGCATTCAGGAATTTGCCATAGTTTATATTGTGTTCTGACATGTTTTGGCCGCAGATGGTGACATTGTCGACATAAGCAAAAGTATCTTTCAAATTGGCGTTTGTGATTATGTCGTTAATGAGCCGCTGGAAACAGGCAACACCGTTCGTAGCACCGAAAGGTATGCGGCAAAACTGATATAGATTACCACAAGTTTCAAATGCTGTGTACTGTTTTTCGTCTTCTCGAACCGGGACTTGATGATAAGCACTCTGAAGGTCTAAGGCGGTGTAGATCTCGTATTGTGATATTTTCTCCACTAGCTCGTCAATGCGAGATTAGGGATATGCATCCAAATATGTGAAACGATTAACTGTTTGGTCATAATCCACAACCATACGCTTTTTATGGTTTACATTAGATGTCACCAATACCTGGGCTGTCCACGATAAACAAGATGATTCAATTATTCCTTCGGCGAGTAAACGACGCACTTCTGACTCCACGAATTTCTGGTCTTCGAGATTTTGTGGCAATTGGTTTGCAAAGGGGAGAGAGATTGCCAAAAAGTGTTGGGGATTCTACATAGGCAGCTGTCAGCGAGCACAAGGAAAACAGAGGTTTTGAACCGCCGAAAGATATAAGAATATGTTGATGTTGTTTTAGGAAATCATGACCAAGTAAAACATCGGAACACAAGTTCGGGAACAAAGAAAGTTTTACCGAAGAATAGCGGTTACCACGGTAATCAACAGTAACGAGACAGTGTCCTTCAGTCACACTTGTGTAGGTAGTAGAGGCCATAGAAATAGCAAAATTGGAAGGATAGATATGCCAACAGTGTTTATAGGCGATGTCAGAACAAATATAGCTGTCTGAGCTTCCAGTATCAATGAGAGCATTCAAAGAAATTCCATTGATAGTAATTTGATCTACCGCTTTAAAAAGAGAAGTAGGGAAAGCAACTGTGCAGACAGTAGACAGCTGAGGTTTGGTACAGGATACCACACGTTTATCGATTGAATTTGACTTGCAAACTCGTTGAAAATGGCCCACTTTGTCGCAGTTGCGGTAAAGCGCTTCCCTGGCTGGACACTGAGCGCGGGCGTTTGTTATATCCACAAAAAAACATTTGGGTATTGTCGCAGCCAGATTATAGTCAGGTTTACCAGAGTCTGAAGGGTCAATAGAAACGGGTGAATGTAAAGCACAAGATTCATTGTAGGGCACATATAAGTGCGTGTACGACATGGACTGTGATTCAGCTGTTTCCAAAGCTCTAGCTTGAGTGAAAGCTTTCGCAAGATCTATATCGTTGGCATACATTGTTTGATAGCATGCCCCTTATGAATGCATCTCGTATCGTTTTATCATGATACTCCGAAGCCTTGACTGCTTTGAAACCACAATCTTTGGCAAGGCATTTCAGTTTCTGCATGAACCGATTTAAATTCTGCCCGACCTCCTGCTTGCATGTACTGAGTAGATGTCGTGCGTAGATGATGCTTTCCGGTTTAACGTACAAAGAGATGAGAGCATCGATAGCATCCTTATATTGTTTACAATCCGCGATGTATTCAAAGACGTTTGAACTCACGAGGTTTGCGGGAACCTGGAATTTCTCATCGTCGGGTGTTTTGAGAGATGTAGAATAGTTTTGAAATGTGAAGTACCAGTGGTTCCATTGTTTTCTTGCGTCAGATGAATCCGGGTCAGTGTCGAATCGTTCCGGTCGTAGAGCTTTGTCCATCAGAAGAGTAAATTGTAATGAGTCAGAAAAACGGTATTCGATAAGTGGCACGTTGAGTCGTTAGAAGACAAAGGCCCGTAGAGTAAGGCTTTACTCTTCTGAGAAGGACGGTACAGTGGCTGTAATGTATAGAAGATAATGATGAGTGATACGGATAAGCAAACGTGAATTATGACCAAATGTTAGTACACACATGTTAGCATCCATGTACCTCGTGACTCTATAGTATGTAAGGGACTTGCCCTATACAAAGGTATGAACACAAATAGTCAGTTCCCAACGCAGTCGCTGAATAGCTCACTATAGGCAACCCCGATCTAGGCAGAATAGGAATACCAAGGAGGCGAGGTGTTCACACCAAGCGTGTATTGTCAAGTCGAATCTATTCAAACAGGTAGTATATATTTTGCACAAGGACAACTAATGTAGACTGTATGTAGGAATAAGGTAAAATATGGCAATATGTAAACTACCCTACAGTCAATCGAATTCCAAGCAGGACAAGGCGTGAGGGTCTGGTTGGGTTTTTAAAGTGGCCTTCAGTTGATGATGGATGCGTTCTAGCAGACCATTTACTCCCGGATGGTATGCAGTGGTTTTGATGTAGTCGAATCTGAGTAACCGGTTGGAGTCTCTGAACAGCGCTGATTAAAATTTTGTGCCTCCATCAGTCGTTGAAACACTATAGCTTGATATCCACCCGTCCGTGAACGCTCGCGCAACTGTTTCGGTATTCGTGTTGGGGAGGAGTGTTGCCACTGACCATCCGGTGACGTGATCAACACATGTTAAGATATACCGATGACCTTTTGAATACGACATTGGCCCGGCTATGTTAACGGACATGACATACGTGCGTCGGAGTTAGCTAATGTGCCGGGGGCCCATGATGGTATGTCAGTGGACTTTGCTGCGTTGACAACCAAGGCGAGTTCACGCTCATTCTCGTATGTCTCTATGCATGTTCAGCCACACAAATTAGTCTGAAACTAGCTTGACGGTGGCACGAATGCCGGAACGTGACATGCGATAAAGACTTTCAAAATCAGAGCGTCTGAATTTTAATGGCACAAGTGGACGAAGGCTGACTGTCGTGGTATCACAAACGATTGTACCTTCGCAGTTGGCTAGAAGCAACTCCTGGAGTTTGAGCGAGGAAAAGGTACAACACTGTTGAAACTCCGGGTCGTTGTCTTGTTCTTGTGCTAGTTCCTTCAAATCGACGATGTCAGTTTGGTGTAGACCTCTTAGGGTAACTCTGAATAAGGTGTTGGCGGTGGTGGTTTTTTCTCTTGCGATGTGTTGTATCTGTTGTGAACTGAGAGATGTAGCCTAATTATCGAATTATCCTCGAGGTGTAACGGCCGGGCTTTGCGTTGAAAGAATAAATAAGTACTTTGTGATCTGTTACGACAGTAAAACGCCTGTCTCTCAACACGTAACGAAAGTGTTTAGTGGCGAGAAAGATAGTCAGCAATTCACGACCGAGTGTTTTATGACGCGTATGTGCTTTTGAAGCCTGCAGGAGAAAAACGATAAGGGCTGGACTCGATCGATCATAACGAGACTGTATCTTGACGTGGTGTGACAGCTTGCGCATCTCGATGACCTATTAGGTTAAACTGGACGGTTTGGTCACCGCACCGACAGAGTCACTCATGCCAGGCAGGCCAATAGGTAGAGGTCTGACAAACCAGTTTCATGGTCCTCCAGGTTGGGGGTTGGAAGAACGTTGGCATCTTTTTCCAAAAAGTGTACCAGTTCTGGTACATTGCTACCTACCCACTGCCTTGTGGTACAGTCTTTTGAGCCAAAGGTTTTGGGTGAGAACCCTAGTCGTTTTCCAGTTTACGTCTGGGCGCCTTGGCAGCATCTCAGTCTACACACAGCCATGAATACTCACAACAGTAATTCCATATTGTATCGGCCGTCTCACGGTACAAACCTGGTTGCCCCACCTGCTGCGTATAGCAGAGTGAATAGACGAGAACATGCAACTGTTGACCCCTCCCCACTGTTCTATCAAATTTAGCTCTCAGGTCCCTCCCGACCGTCATTTCTACTAATTAATCTACACGTCCCACAACAGATATAGCTTATCATAGTAAGATGGTAAGTCTCACCTCTTACCGTCTAGCCTCAGGTCTCCCTCGTCCATTCCTTAGATTTAGAATGCACATTAATTTAGGTGCTTTCGAAGTTCGCACTCTAAAACAGATCGGCCAGCAGGCCGCTCTCGCACGAACTTTAGACTCGTTGCATGTCGATATCTGCTGTATCTTGATGACTAAAACCCAAGACAGTAGTCACCGTACGGAAGTACGTTGTTTACTCGATATTGGTTATACACATCGGGTGATCCCACGACTGCAGCCGCCGCAGACGGTCGTCTAGGACCAGTAGTACAGAGAAGCTTGAAGAGTGTGCTGATGTTCACTGAAACAAAAGCGGTTTGCATTTCATTAACTGTTTTCACTAACCCAGCCTCACGATCAGTTTGCTACGGATCTCTTCTAAACTTGTTACCTAACAACTCCAAGGGTTTTTCGAGATCCAGTATTCATTCCACCCACGAATCCCCGTGCCACATGTTATAGTACCTGCTCCGTGAATGGTTGGAGAGATCTCGGTCCAGCAGCTATTAGGATCTCAAGTGAGTACCACTAAGGTAGCTTTCTAAGCTGGTTTGGTACCTATACTTTCATCATCATCATAAACAGCTATACATCAGCGGTTCACACTAATGCTTAACTGCCACACAACCACGAAAATAAAGAAGAAACAAACCCTGTTTAGGAAAAGAAAATAAAGGGAAATAGGAGGGGACCTAGTCACTAAAAATAGCTACGTCCCTATTCAAGGCGCCTACATCTTGCAAACAAACAACCGAGCTGTAAGTAAAAGTAAGGCGTCATCAGCAAGACAGCTCCTTCACAACTTTCACTGCTCCGCGTCATTAAGTGCACTCATTTCACAGACAACTCGGACAAACAACGACATCACTCACGCCACTGAGCTCGGTTAGCCGCCATCTCACCTAAAGTTTCAAGCCACCGACTCTGTGAGTCGCGACGGCTCCAGTCTGGGAGACGAACCTGATCTACGGTGCCCAACCCCTTCGTGAACGATTTCATTTGTCTACGCCAGGTCATCGTCCGTCCACCTTGCGCCAATCGGCCGCAGCGTCGGCAAACAGTGCTCGGTGTGGCAGACGACTAGCTGGCATCCTTAGTATATGACCTAACCATCTAAGTCTGTGCAAATGTAAGGACTGAGCGAAAGAACTCGTTTGACAATCACTACCAAATACCCGATTCATAACCTCCTCGTTACTCACTCGTTGGTGCCACCCGGTACGAGCGATTGAACGCAGACACCGGTAGTCAAACACCTGAAGACGGTTCAGGTCTTCTACCCTGAGGGACCATGTTTCGCTGCCGTAAAGTAATACAGCCCTCACTGTTGTCTGATATACGCGACCCTTAAGCTTCAAAGAAATACATCTCTATCGCCATAAGTGCCTCAGATTAGCGAACACCGCCCTAGCCTTGGAAATGCACGCCTCTATTTCATTCCCTACATCACCGCCGCCGCCGCTGATCCAGATTCCCAGGTATACAAATCGATCAACAACCTCCATGATTTCACTGTCTAACATTAAATCTACGTAATCACAGCAATGTTGCAGAAGCACTCTGCATTTCGAGGCTGCACAGCGCATTCCGAAGTACTTAGCAGAACGTGAAATCGCATTTAGCGTTGCTTGCGCTGCCTGAAAGTTGTCAAACGGCAACACCTTATCGTCAGCATAATCAGAATCAGTCAGTTTTCCACCAGGTAGGAGGTCCACATCGGCATCATTTGAGTGCCGCAGACAGTCCTCCATTATTTCGTCCATGACGAAATTGAACAAAAATGGTGAAAGGAGACAGCCTTGACGAACGCCGCTGCTAGTGCTGAAGCTGTCAGACAGCTCACCGTAAACCCTAACATGAGCCGAAGTATGGGAGTAAAGCGCCGACAGTATGTTCACATACTTGGTCGGTACACCCCTGCGTTTAAGCGACTCTAATAGTCGAGGAATATGGCAATTATTGGCCGGCGGTATACATGACGCTGCTCCAAAATTTGACAAAGGTTAAAAATATGATCTATACATCCCCGGCCAGGACAAAACCCTGCCTGTTCGTCTCTAATGTTTAACTCCCGAACTGCATTGAGTCGACGAAGTATAATGCAGGCCAGAACCCTAGAAGTGACTGGGGTCAGACTTATTCCCCTATGGTTTACACAAGAGCTCCTGATACCCTTTTTGAATATAGGAACTGTTATCGCGTGACCCCAGCACGGAGGAATGGTCTCTATCGACCACACAAGTTGAAACGGCTGAGTCAATGCCTCGACGAACACCTCTCCACTTTCTTTAAAAAGTACTGGCACTAGACCATCTGGACCAGCAGCCTTATTACGATTAAGAGCCAAGATGAAATTTCGAACCTCAGTCTCAGTGGATGATTCCAAATCTACCGACCTGGGCGTTACATCAGAAGTTTGTGGGGGCGGCACGGTAGGGGCAGGAGGCTAGCTACGTTGACCCTCAAAGTGTTCTGCCCAACGTTCTAACCTTCTGGACTTATTATAGATTAGTGTGCCATTTGCCTCGCTGATGGCTTTACTGACAGACGGTTGCCTGGGATCAGTAGCACGGATCAGCTTAAAGAGTTTGCCGGTGTTCCCTGAGGCAAAGGCGATTTCCATTTCCTTAACTTTTTCCACCAACCAAGCCTCACGATCAGCCTTTAGACTACGTTTCAACTTCCTACGGATATCTCTTCTAGACTTATTAAATGAACTACCAGGAGGAATGTTCCGCCTGGCTTTTAACAACTCCAGAAATTTCTCTGAGATCCAATGTTTGTTAAACTTATGTACCCCTGTGCCACATGCTACAATACCTGTTTTCTGAATAGCCTGTGAGATTTGTGTCCAGCAGCTATTGGGATCCTCGAGTTGAGTACTACTAAGGCAGCTTTCTAAGCTGGTTTGGTACTTATGCTTTACCGATGGTAAAGCCAATTTCTCAACAGCCAATCGTTGCTGTTGGTGGGGTCGTTGGCTAGCACAAATAAGAACAAAGCGATAACATACCAATGCATGGTCTGAGTCCAAGTACGTGCTCCCATAAGAACGACAATCATGGATGCAACCACGCCACCAGTAACCAGCATCTATGTGGTCTATCTGAGACCATGTCTGATTCGGAGAAGGCGGGCGCCAAGTATAGCAATAACGTGCACGATGCCTAAAACTCGTGCTGACTAAAAACAGCTTATACTCAATATAAAGCTGCAACAATCGCTCGCCATTATCGGACCGATGTGACGCTATCCCAAACTTGCCACCTAAACGAGATTTGGCCTCACCAAGGCGGCCGACCTGAGCATTCATATCTCCGGCCAAAACGACTATATCAGAGCCACGTGTCGCCCGAAGGAGAGTGGCCAGATCCGAGTAAAACGCGTCTTTGACGCCAACGTCACTACAGTCAGTAGGAGCGTAAGCAGACACAATGAATAAATTTCTGAACTGTTTGCTTCTAAACCTGGTCTATGTTTTACCGATGGTAAACCCAGTTTCTCAACAGCTAAACGTTACTGTCGGTGGAGTCGTTGCCCAGCATAAGTAAGAACGAAGCGGCGAAGTACTAACGCATGAATTGTGTTAAGAGACGCATCTCCTAACGAAGCAGCAAAGGCAAATCACGTCATATCGATTGATCGATCCGGCTTCGAGTTAATTGGTATGTTCTAATTCACCCAATTAATCAGGCTCACTCAATTAATCGGATTGCAGCTGCGCGATCGAATGTCTGTACGTTTTGTGAACTGTTTTCACGCGTGCACTTTCGGATGCCCCTCTGTAACGTGATAAGTTCTAACGCTGTGACCGCCATGTAGCGTACTGATTTCGACCTATAAATTTAGAGCCTGTGTGTTCTACATCTGAACTCGCCTCGTCTTTTTTTAACAAACGTTGTTGCCGCACCTATTTTTTTTCTCGGTTCTGGGTCAGCGATTGAGCGCGTCACATCAGTGGCGACAGAGGTCAAACCGAACCCAATCATGACCATCTCCATGGAGCAGATGCAGGCACTCCGTCAACGGCAGCAGAACATTTTCGAGCAGTCGCAAGCGAAGCTTACTGAAATGATGGCACATAAGTTATCAAATCAGTCACTGGGAGTTGTAACTCAGGGCCAGGTGTCTATACCAGATTCGTTGATCCATCAAGTCAGAGAGTTCCATTTTGATACTATCGGTGACGTCACGTTTGATTCTTGGTTCCATAAATATGAAGATATTTTTCATGTGGCGAAGACAACTTCCTGAAGACAAGAAAGTCAAACTATTACTGCGAAGACTTGGCACAACAGAACACGAACGATTCGTGAATTTCATCTTACCGAAACAACAAGGATGCAGCAACAAATTCAAAACCACCATCAACATGCTGGTATTGCAAGGAATGGACTTTTGCTCGTCTCTGTCCGTTCAAAAATTACATATGCAACTAATGTAGAAAAAGAGGTCACAAAGAAATATGCTGTCGCGCACCAGTGCAGCCATCCCAACATCAAAGAAACCCACAGGCGCCAGAAGTTTTCCTCCAGCAAATCGAAAACGATCACCTCAACATTTAAAATTGATAGGGAATCCAAACTCAAGTACGTTACTCTTTGCGTTAATGGTGTTCCTACCCGCTTGCAATTAGACACCGCTTCTGCCATCACTTTGGTTTCCCCCAATACGTGGCGAAAGCCTGGGCAGCCCCCACTGCTTCCATTACATCATACGGCTCGAAACGCCTCTGGCGGAACCTTGAAGCTAGCCGGGGAAGTAACGTGAGGTGACGTTTGGAGATAACCGAATCGAAACATGTTTCGTCACAGAACGCCCAGGTTTAGATCTACTAGGCCTCGGATGGACGACTTGAACTTACTAGGTCAACCGTCATATGTAATCAAACGAAAATACACAGTCGGTCAGAAACGCTGCATTTCGCGCCAGGACTTCAACGTCAGTTCGAGGAACTCAAGATTCGGCATGCATCTGTTTTTGATCCAGGCCTCGACCTTTGTACAAAAGCGAAGGCAACTCTAACATTACATCCAGAAATGAAACCAGCCTTCAGACCCACCA
>JTDE01006471.1:0-18473 GCA_014338405.1 Paragonimus skrjabini miyazakii
CTGCAATATGGCTGTTACCCCTCTTAAGTTGCTTGTTGGTAGCGGTTTCTAATACTCGTACACCATCCTTTACACAGTACATCAGGATCCTCATTCATAATCTGCTCTAATATAACGACGAAAAAAATCCAAGTCGTGTGTACTCCAGAACGAAATTTATTGTATAGTCACTATGCACGAAATGCAACTTTGGAGAACCTCACATAAATTGTCTTCCCATTGTGCTACTCGTAACCTCTTCCTGAACAGAATGCGTCGTTAGGTTTTTTTTGGAACCACAAATGCGGGCTAAATGCTGCTGACGGGGCATAGTTGCAGGCTCGCCTCAAGGCGTTGGCCAGTGACAATTCACGTGGCTGCACATAATGAATTGCTGCATAGATTGAAAAGAAATGGCTCGACGAAAGTGGTAATAGCGGACTCATGCTAGGATTATGTGGTTGCGATCAGGCGACCGTCACATCACGCTTTGCAAAGCCTAGCTCAGATGGAAACGAGCCAGAACCTACGGATCTTGCAAAAAAGGTCAGCATGTTTTCTATCACTACAAAAGCAACCTCTGCGGACCTGTTCTTCTAACCCAACAAACCAATGACGTGTCTCCTTGCACCACCTTTTTATTGTACGTTCTGTATGAGTACTTTCACTAGCTGCATTATTAGGACAAGTAACTCCCACTTATCAGAGATAAGGTTGTTGTGACCGTAAAAGACGCTTGGCCTGCGAAGTTTATTACATGAAGAACCGTGCATGCCATGCTAAACCATAGTGTAGCGAAAAGGCGTCCAATAAAGCAGAATCTTTATTGTCCAACTCGCTGATTGCCATGTCACATATGCGCTTGCGTGTATGGATCAGAATTATGATCCACAACACCTCCGGTTTTCGTTCACACTTCGTGTGCACTTCTTCCTGGTTTGTGTGTGTGTGATCGACACCTTCTGTCGGGAGATTTTCCACCTGCCATTCCTCGTCCATTGATCCTGTTTCGTTGGACGATGACTCGTCCTGTCGCCCGTGTTGTCCGTAATCAAGCCGCTGTTAGCTTTGACCGTATTTCACGACCGCGTCGAGATATTCCACTGAAGGTTGGAAGAATCATGCCTCCGATCTGGTCATCCATCTCGTTTTGTCTGCCATGTGTCGTCCGGTCGCCCGTGTTGTCCGCAGTCTATCCACTGTGGGCTTTGACCGAATTCTACGACCGTGTCGAGATATTTCTCCGAGTGTTGAGATAATCACGCCCCCGATCTGGTCTTCTACTCCATTTTGCAAGCCAAGTCTCACCCGTTGATCCTATCCAGCTGAGCGATCACTCATCCGGCCGCCCATGCTGTCCCCCATCCGCACATTATGGGCTTTAGGACGTACCGCCCTCGCGTTGAGGTATTCCGCCGAGTGTTGGAATACTCGGTAAAGAAAATGTTTAATGAACCAGTGATGCCATTTTGTCATTAGATAAACGATCATACACCTCCAGGTTAAGCATTCATCCATAAATCGTATGGAGCAAATATTCCAATTGACCACATTTTTTTAAGTACGAAAGGTGAGCTAATATGATCATATTTCGTTCGTTCTTCAACGGTTCGTTCTAAACGGGCAACATGATACGAAACAGTTCATTCTTCTGGAACCAATGCACATTTTTACACAAATCAAGGAAACCTGCTGTGGTAGAATGCCTGTTACGAAATGAATAGGCCCAATCACCCATCTTTATAAAGTGAAAGCCGAAACAGAACGTTTTAGAATGAACCGCCAAATCACTATGTTATAGTTCCACTGACCTTCGTTTGCTTTGCTTATAAATCAAAAGGTTCCAACAGAATAACGTTCAGTAGTGTACTGTTCTTCATGTTATCACATAATTTATTCGATGTCGCCACCAGGTCATCAATTGCTTCGTTCTCCATATGTCGATTAAACAACAGAAATCGAGAGCATATATTTACCTAGCCCAGAATCATGTGAGCAACCTGATCAGGGCATCGGTCCATCCACTGATTTCGCACTGTAGCGTAAACAATCATCGTTCGTGCGTTAGTGTTAACAGATACCGGGAAAATGGCTGGTTTGTATACTTCAGAACCATGAGTTGTAATAAAATTGGTCAAATCTTCCAACCTTGTTTACATAGCATCAAGATTCCTGAGCAAGGTATTCCGAATGGCCAATGGTTTTAGCTTGTTAACCGTTCACATTTTACTCTCACTGTTAATTTTCTTTTGAGTTCTGAGGTCACGGCATGTTGACCTTTTAGTAAATAAAAAACTTGAGACTGGGCTTTCACAAGGGTCAGTCACTGCGAATGAAACTTCCTTAAGGAACCTGACCTATCGAGTTTTGCAATTTGGCCCCTCCAGGACTGGCCACTGGATCTTTAGTAATACACAATCGGCTGGTGTAGAATGATCGGACCAAGCCTCCGGTGCCATTATTGATAATTGTGATCGCCATTCATGTGGTCATTCCCAGTGGTGAAGAGACCCTGGTTTGATTTAACGTGTAACCACTGCCAAATGAGCCTCGTGACCCCAACACTGCTGGGCAGCACTGATAACCAGCATGTAAATGTTCCGAATGCGAACAATAAGCGAACAGTGCTGGTTTATTGTGCTTGGCCATTAATTTGCTTACAAGGTTGTACGTTTGAAATAGCTGTCAGACTGAGTTGGAAAATGAAACAATAAACAAACTATGTACGGTTTAATAGCTACTAAAACACAATAGCCGTATTACTTTGTGAGTTCGACTGATCAAGTCTAGGGGAGGTCAAGTTCTCATACCAACGTCAAAGCATGACACCTAAAATTGCAAGTTTGTTGTTCCTTTCCGATTCCAAAATAAAACGTGCATTGTTGTGCACAGAGGTAAGCAAAATAAGGGACTCCTTCGCCAATTGTTGGTTCAGGCAAGTGGTAAAGATATGGTCGGTGCGCTGTCTGTAAGTTCTTTCTTGAATTTCACCTAATGTGCGTTCCAAGTGGTCGACAAATCTATCTCCCCAAAGGTACCCAATTGACATCCGATTAAAACGTGCGATTAAAAACAGTTCGTTTCCTTCAAAAGTTTGAACAAAAGATTTAGGACACGAGGAGGAGTAGATGCGAGCATTTCAGATAGATTCGTCAGTACCAAACTCGCAATAACACTAATCAGTTTTCTATATCGAACAATTAGCGGCATGAGATGGAGGGTAATTCGGTGGGTTAGGAAAAGTCACTAAATCCGGGGTGGAGTCAAATTCACGAACGATTGTTTATGAACACACAAGGCCGGCTTCAGTCAATTAATTGCGACCGTTTCAGTAAACCACAAGAACCTTGAATTGGAATGATGTAATAGGATTCTGAGTATACAAGCTGGATGGATAACGTGACCAGTGATCAGGACGTGTCTTGCGACTGCGGACATTGGTTGCTTGCATGTTTCAACGACCTTGCCATTCTCGGATAGTATGGAGGTCTGTGCCCATTTAGGCACATGTTTCTTCACTTCGGAGATCCAGCATCTCTCGGTTCTGCCTACATAACTTGCTTTGCAGTTACACACAAAGTGATAAATGCAATGTGAGGTGGCACCAACAGGCTGATCTCTTTTGGTTGAAGGCACGAGCAGCTTCTGGGTCACGGTTAATACACAAAGTTCGGCTGCGTTAAACGTTTGTTCAATCGAACTTATTAGTCTTAGCGTTGTGTTGACGCATGTTGTAATCACCTTTAAAAAGCAATTCTATATAAACTTGCTTTCTCTTCATGGTGACCACCTGTTGGGATGGTGGTTTAGGTTTACCGTGCTCTTCTACTTACTTGAACAGAGTGATGCGGTGTGCATTCCAATTACTGAAGCCAATTCACACCTTTTATTGAGCGTCAAGATTTCGGAAAATCAGCGGGTTTGAACAAAAATAAAACGAAGCTAGTTCTGAACAAAACAGTTAGACTACGAAAACCGGTAGATACAAGCGTTGTGTATTGACTAGTCAGTACCAAATTTACAACATGGATTGACTTTTGTTATAGCAAATGATTCAGGGGGTTGTACTAAGAGGCGCATCTCCTAACGAGACAGCCAGGACGCATCACGCCACATTGATCGGCCGGCCCAGATCGGATGGTATGGTTCTACTCAGTCAGTCAGAGTGCAGGTGTGCGGTCGAACGTCTGTGCGCTATCTCGACTGTGTTTTTTCTCGTCTTGCTTTTCGATGCCCCCTGTAACGTCATTTGCTCTGACACCCTGACTGCCATATGTGACTGTTTCATTTGATTCGCTCTATGTCTGTCGGTCATTTATGGCAATCATTTCGTCCTATAAGCTTAGATCCTCCGTGGCCTAATTTTGTCTCGCTCTTCCAATAAACCGTATTGTCGCGTCTCCTCTCATTTCTCGGTTTTGAGTCCAGCGACTGAGCGCGTAACCAAATCGACGATCTGATAGGTTGGTAATCAATAAGCGGGTTAAGAAAGTTAACTAAGTCCAGGGAAGGATCAGGTGCAGTTGTTTCTGAACACAGAGAGCTGGCTTGGGGCAATTAATTGCGACCACTTCACTTCTTTACTTGGAATGACGCAATAGGCTGGAATGCCCAGTCAATTCGAATGACCCTGACGGACTCAGTGGTCGAATCCTCTCTCAGCACTTAGTATTCTAGGACATATGATCATGTGGAGATTGCTTCTCCGTATTCTGGAGAAGAGTTGACAACGTACGACTCGTCTACCAAACTTATTCACTCGCAGTTCTCACATAAAATGTGTTTAGTAGTACCTATATTTGTGACCGGATTTTCTCACAAATTAAACATGGTGAGAGAACAACAAACCCAGCTAGCTGATGCCCATTAAGATGGCCTTGTAATTCTGGTTACATTTAGATTGTCGCTTCACATTGAGTGGATGTGAAAACCAGCATCAACTAGGATGGTAATCGGCTTCATTGATAACTTCAAGACCTTCGAGGGTGTGACCTAAGATATCCTGCTGCTTAAACATGACGATCAAGAGGGCTGTACTGACTAGCAATTCCGTTCTTCCAGGTGCAGACAGGCTGACGGTGAGCAGTCAGACAAAAATCAGATACGCTCATGGGATTTTATGTTGCGCTATTGATCACGTAATAGTGCTTAGGTAGCGAGGAATAACCCTACAATCATACGGCGGAACTATATTTATGATTGAAGTACTGTTGTCTTCCGCGTACGGAAGTAGGGGGTGGGAAAAGGTATTTTCAAACAAAAAAGCAATTCGATCGCTCAACGGTTGACCGTGAACGCTGGCCTATTATTCATAAGGGCCGAAAAACCTCTAGTGTCATTCAGAAGCCTGATGTGGATTCCAAAACATCCGCTGCGCATAGCAGTGCTCAGAATCAGACATCGGTGTATTATCCAACATGCCATCGAGCTAGGCAAGCCTCTCACTACCGAATGAGCCAGATCGTTCAGACATTGGCTCAGGATAGGGTAACTCCTGTCTCCTGTTGTCTCGTAGGTCAGGCTTTTTAGTGGGCTTCAAACCAACTTTTTCTTGTGCATAAACGACCGGAATGTGTAAGAAGTTATCGTTGCCCTGATAGACCAATCCACTCATTTTCATCTCCATCCTCTTCTGTTGCTAATTTACTTCTCATCAAGCCAAGTCAATCGTTCAACGTTAGTGTTTTTAACGTCTGCGCTCTTCGATAAACAGTTCATCAAATCAAGCACCGTCTTGAGTCTGGAACTGCTTGGGTTCTGTGTCTCCGAAACTTACCTGTAACATCCGCTTGGACTTCCTCTTTACACGCCGCCTACTCCCCCTTTGTGAGTAGTATGCGTGATCACATAATTATGCTGATATGAAATTCGGTTTGGCGGCCATCTTGAATTTGGTCATTTTTTGCCTATGCAGGATCACTGACAGTCGAAAACTCTATCAGGACGTACCACTTCAAACGTATATGACGTTTCATATTGATTCCATATATCCACTCATGTATTCGCTGATTTCCATGTATTTTCTGTTATAGAAACATTACCGAGCTGTTTGCGGTCGCAATCAGTCTGAGTTGACTTCGTGGTGTTAAGTTCAAGTGGCACCCAGCTGATCTTTGAAATGAAACGTAGAGCAGAATCTACAATGCCTTCACGATCCTATCGTTGTCCCTCACTTGAATTAGCTCTTAAATAGCACCGCGGGTCAGCGGTTTCTTCTCTGTTGAGGATGAAGACGAATCCTGCGGTCAATGTGAAGTGGGGAATGCACTGAGCTCTAAGACAGACCAAAACCTGCTCGATTGGATTCCGATAAATGGTCATCTTTGTGCCGTCAAACACAGTACTTCAGTCCGTCGATAGAGACCAGGAAGACATCGATTATTTATCATGTTTGCATTTGTTGCAAAGGACAGTAGTTCAGATACCGTCACGAACGCCTTCTACGACGTCCTCTTTGATCTTCTGGGACAAGTTGAACACTCGGACATATTTGTGCCTGCTGGTGATATTAACGAGAAAGTCAGTCGTTTTACTCCAGAGAAGAAGTGATAGGGTGGCATGTTCGGTATCTATGCGCGATGCACTGACAATCGGATGTTACAATTATGCACATACAAGGACTCTATACACCGAGTAGCGCATTTAAGCACGAACGACGACAATACGTCATGTAGAGACCGATCCGTGCAACTCAACCATGGACGTAAATTGATCAGATCGCCGTCAGCTATCGGTGGTGGCATTTGATTGAAGGTTGCTGATCATCTTCGTGTAACCACCTTGACTCAGATCATGCTGTTGTTCGTGCCCGCTTCGTTTCATCGTTTAGTCAGAGGTCATCTGCTCAAAAACACAGGAATTGAGCAACGAGGGTATACGAAACGTTTATCAAACAGCACTGATAGTTAAACTGTCCAGGTTATAACGACGAAATGATCCAAACTATCGCTGGGTAAAAATCGCAACAGCTATGAAGACCACTTGTGGAGAGGTCCATTCCAAAGGAGCACTACAGATAGGACAAAAGTGGATTTCTGATGATTAAACATAACTTACGGACAAACGTGCACTGATTCCTAATACGATAAAATCGTCGTGATCTGACATGCGAGCATATAAATAGTTAGCGTAAGGAGTGTGAGGCCTACTTATCTGGGAAAACCAAACAGATCGGGAAAGTATTTTTATCACAGAATAACCGTATGCTGCTTTTTTCTGATTCGTGACTGTACTGGTCGTCGACAGATTGTCGCGGTAGCTCTCTTGGTCAAAGTGACTATGGAGTTTACATATTTCAATTGTTAGGTGAAGTAGCTGTAATCGAAAATCTCCGTAGGAGTCATGAAAAACAAAATTTCAGAGAACAGTTGCTTTCGACAAATTTTCCCCTTTGGCTGCTACAATTATATAAAATTGGTTGACGAGTTAGAATGTTATTGATCAACAAAGTAATGGGATTAGCCCCAACTCGAACATTTGTAAGTAACTTTTACGAAGTGGAATGAATATATATGATGAAAAATTCAGCGACAAGTGCTGATCTAATGCCTCAGCATATCCATTACGCGATGACCACTGAAAATATATTGTCGGTACTAAGGCCATCGACGGGTAAGTTGCATTCAGGCAACCTAGACGACCAAGGCGAGAAAACCAATTCTGGCGGTGCGCAAAATATTTACTGATAGCAAAGAGATCAACCTGGAACATGCACCAGTTGAAAGGAAATAAAAAGCATATGACGAGCACCGTATCGTCTTCAACCGAGCAACAACAGCTGTGAAGGCCGGCAAACGTCAGTACCGGCTAGGTTTGACCAACCAAAACATGGGCTGACTGAAAAGTCTATAGGAATGCAGCAACCGCGATTAATTCTGAGTGATGTTCAGTCTAAATAATGAACCAAAAACCCTTACCACTCATCAGTAACAAGTTTACTGTTAATCCGAAACTGTTCAATAGCACTACTGCATCCATCCGCAACAACCGTTCTATATATAGGTGGGATTACCGTCTCAAGTCGAATAGCCGTCAACGGTCTTGGCAACCGGGCGTGTTCGATTCTAGCTCAACAGATACCACCGATGTCATGAGAACAAACACACACACAGCATGTTCCAAAAACTATCAGTGCTTCGCGAAAATAAGTTATGAGGCCTTTACCTTATCTCTCCTCTAGTAATAAAGGATTGCTCTAGAGATTAAGGCGACTCTGTGAACCTTTTAACCAACTTCCCAAAGCCTGGAATTTGTACAGTGTTAACCATCCTTAAAAGCGGTGACCGCAATGAGACCGCTAACTATAGGCCGACTGTATAATGATCGGCTGCCTCAAACTTCATGAACAGCTTGACTGATAACCGCTTGCATAGGCGTTTCACCAGCTTAACGCTGATATCCGGAAGTCGACGTGGATTCTCGTGTGTTACCAACTTACCTGCTGCTCGGGAAGATTGAATAAAAGCGACTGAGGAAGACAACCTAATTGATGAGCCTTTCGAGACTTTTCTAAAATCTTTGACCGGGCAGACTATTTAAAATCGTGTGAAGCTTCGTAATTATGGTAAAGAATATCCTTTAATCTAATAAGGCTTACCGATTACCTCCAGCATCCCTCCTTTGATGTCAATATGTACGGGGCTCTTTCAGCGTGGTATTGTGCATCCAGTGGTGTGTCACAAAGTTCCATACTAGGACCTCTGCTCGTTGTTCTGTTCGCGTCCAAAAGCTCACAGCTTGTCAATTCCATGTTATTACTGTATGCTGATTATAAAAAAATTTGGTATATAGTGGACAGTGCGGCTAAAAGTTAAACTTACCACACTTCATAGTCAACACGACCAAATGTAAGACGATGCACCCCCAGTGATTTGAGCTGCACAGATTACGCGAGCGCAACTTGAGCACGACTGTCTCAAAATAATCTTAGCCTGTCTCCGGACTGTCCGTCGACGGCCAATAAGGTCAACTCGATGCCTAGGTTACCCACCAGACTACCTGGAGGGTTTCATTAGTATGTTTAATTCGCCATTGTGCTCCCATCATTAACTAAAATATCCAAGACAGTCGTCCTTATCTTGTAAAGGACATTACTTTTATTGAGAAGTTGCAAGGTAGAGATACAAAGCGGTATACGGCACTACGTCCTCTACCCTACAGAGAAAGGTTGTACAAACCGATGTGTTAGTGCGTTACCGATATATCAGTGAGGAATTGAATTTAGCATACAGTATCCTCCATTAACCCCGACATCCCTTTGGAAATATACTTGTGCCCAGCGAAAATAACTATCTCAGGAGGAACTCGCTAAAGCTACATCAAGTGAGCCGCTTCGCCTGCAGATGACATTGTTTGATTCTCGATGGAGACAATTCAGAAGAACCTACTAGTGTTTGTCAAAATTGCGTCATCGATAGTTCAATTCAAGCGCAGACTTGGTGCAAATATTCGGGAGAGCAAACTGGGTATTCAGATAACTCGATTATCGGGAT
Organism: Paragonimus skrjabini miyazakii; assembly: GCA_014338405.1. Classification (NCBI taxonomy): domain Eukaryota; kingdom Metazoa; phylum Platyhelminthes; class Trematoda; order Plagiorchiida; family Troglotrematidae; genus Paragonimus; species Paragonimus skrjabini miyazakii. The sequence continues at coordinate 9,471 of JTDE01006471.1, forward strand.
CACTGTGGTGAAATGAAGATATACTTGACCTCTCAGTGTTGGTTTTAGTCAGCTGTTGTCCCTTTCGCATTGCGGTGTGATTACTACATGCTTGAAGGGCAATGATTGGGTACTATCCCACTCGTTACTTTGTGATTTTGTCTACCTGAAGAGTACTAGGGGATTTTGGTTTTGATATAAATTGAACAACATCCATAATTGATCGCAGGTGTCGCAATCCAAGACTTTCCAGTAGGCCTCTTTCGATAAAAGGCACTAGAGTCGAGATTCGCTCTTGTGAGCTCGTAAGTAGTGCATACCCTTGCTATGACCGGGACTAGAGCTACAGCCACGCGTTTTTGAGTCAACCCTGTCGACCACTGCGCCACTGACCTCACACTAGGCACGACTGAAACATCATATGTGAACGCTCGGCCACATTCGTTCGTGAGTAATGTTCCGATCGACTCGAGGAGAGAAACAATAACTGCCCTGTTAACTCCAGTCGATGACCTCTTGATTAGGACTTCTCTTCAAGTTTAAATTACAGAAATCGTCAATGATTTCACAATGGTACAGGTAAAGTCACTGCTAAACATACACCCCACATAAGCTTTTTTTTATACATCTGGCGACTGGTCACTCGACGACGTGCTCGTGTAAATGTTGGGACCTACATGATCAGGAAGTGGATAAGGAAAGCTAACTTGCAGCATTTCGAACCCTGTACCCCCAGCGAAAGAAATATGCTGCTCTTGCAGTCTCTTCTGGAAACTAGAGAACTGCCTACAAAACGAACCGCGGCCTCCGCGGCTTGTTCGATGTCAAACTATATGCCCTGGTCCTACTAATGAATAGCTGTGGTGTGAGTGGTTTATTACGATCGCTCATCTTCACTACACAAGTACAACTCTGCACCCGGGCTGGTCTTTCGTCCACCAGGCCATAAGAGAGGATGTTTCTCGTACCCTGAAGAACGAGGAAAGTACTTCCTCTGGTTTGGATAAACTGTTGCCCAACATTTGATGTGTATGAAAACTGATGACTTGGCCGGATATTTCAACCCTGTCTGCTAAATGAAGGTTGCCCAATTGATCCGTACTGCCCCGCATCACGCTTGTTCCGAGAGTTGTAGCGACTATAATAAATGACATTTTTGATAGTCGCATTCACTTGTACATTTTTTATGATCTTGGCTTTTTGCCTACTTTTGTTTTAGTCAAGCTATTCCATTTGTAACATCCGTCCCGGGGCTGCAATCACAACTCGCTCCGTGCCCCGCTAGCTACACGTGCTTTTCTTTGTACTCTATTTTCCAGGGTCGATACTAATACACAAGGGTCAACGCGCTGAGTTCTTGCTTTTCATTGTCGATTGGTTTTCGATAGTGACAACAGACTGGGTATTAATCTGTTGGACCAGTTCCAACAGAGTGGATAATCATTCCTCTCCCAGGAGACTGACCGTTATCGCCGTATCTTCAACGTTGCCACGTTGATTTCACGAGATATTGGCTGATCGCTGGAATACGCGTTTGCAACTGCTCGCTCCTCAGTTCCAATTCTTACACCGTGATGCGCTGCTCCGGAACCTATGCACCATGTCTTTCAGCCTGAGTGAGGCCTTTATGGATGTGTCCAATGCGTTTGATTCTATCTCGCAGGGTTCGATTATCAAATCCGTATAAGCTTTCGGTGCACCTCCATCTCTGAAATACTAAATTGGTGATTCTTATCGAATCGCTTTCGTCAGGCTCGATTGTTCTGTCCTCAGGTCCCAGTGTGGTGTTTACCAGGGTAACCAACTGTCGCTGCCGCCATTCATCATGACAACGGATGAAGTGTTGGCTCTATCTCGACCGAAACATGGCCACCGGTTCCACAATACACTGGTCAGCGGATGCGCGTACGCCGAGAATATAACGCGTCTCCGAGAAGCTTGCAGCCACTCTGTGAGTCGGGAGGTCCCCATAGCAGGAGACGAACCCGACCTACAGTGGCCAACTAATCACCTGTCCACCTCACATCCCATGCTAATCGACCTCAGCAGCAGCAGCACAAAGTGCTTGGTGTGACAGATGACTAGCTGACGTCCATAGTACACGGTTCAGTCACCTAAATCTGTATAAACGTAAGAATTAAAAAAATCCATTTGTTTAACAATAACTACCAAAAACCCGCAATCTAAACTCTTAGTTGCTTACTGGCTGATGCCACCGGGCGTGACCGATCGGACACAGACATCGGCGGTCAAATACCTGAATGCGGCTCGCGTCTTCTACCCTGAGCGGTGAAGTTTGTCAGCAGTAACGTAATACAGACTTCACAGTTGCCTTTTATACGCGATACGTAAAACTCAAAAATACGTATCTGTCGCCAAAGGAGTCCAATATTATTGAATACCGCCTTACACTCAGAGATACGCACTTGTATTTCATTCCCTACACCGAAACCGCCGATGATACAACTTCCAAACCGGTCAACAAACAATAAATTCATTACCCGACAGAAAATCCCTGCAATTACATCAGTCTTACAGAAGCACGTTCTGAAGGACTCAGCAGAGTGCGAAAAAGCTACTAGTATTTTTTGCACTACATGGAATTTGTCAAACAGCAGCATAATCAAGTTCAGTCAGCTTTCCACCACAAAGGAGGACCATGCCGGCATCTTCCGACCGACTGAGATAATCACCCATTATTTCGTCCATGACAAAATTGAACAAAAATGAAGAAAGCAGATAGCCTTGACGTACGCCGTTCTTGGTGTTGGAACTGTCAGACGGTTCACCGGAGAACTCTGACCGGAGAAAAAATATGGGAATTAACCACCGACAGTACGTACACATACTTGTTCGGTACATCTCCGCACTCAAGCGACCACAGAAGTGCAGATCGACTCACAGAATCCAGCGAACGTTTATAGTCAGGAGATATAGCAATCATCGACCGGTGGTCTACCAAGGCCTCCTTCCTATCTTCGAAATAGAATGGCACGAGATCATCTGGGCCAGCAGCCCTATTGTGTTTGAGAGCCGCAGTATGATTGTGAACCTCAGCCACAGTGGGTGGTCCCAACAGTGTGTGGTCTACCGACCAGGATGCTACACTGTAAGTTTGTAGTGGTAAAACAGTAGAATCAGGAGGCTAATTAAATTGATCATCATAATGTTCCGCCCAACATTCTAATCTTGCGGACCTACTACAGATGTGGACCATCTACCTCACTGATAGCTTCACTCATAGACGGCCGCCTGGGACCAGTAGCACGGACCATCTTAAAGACTGCCGGTGTTCCCTGAAGCAAAGGCGGTTTCCATTTCCTTAACTTTTTCCACCAACCAAGCCTCACGATCAGCCTTTAGACTACGTTTCAGTTTCCTATAGATCTCTTCTAGACTTGTTATGTGAACTACCAGATTGATACAGTACCTGCTTCAAGAACGGTCTACCAGAATTAAGTCCAGCAGCTATTAGGATCTTCAGAGAAAGGATTCCTAAGCCTGTTTTCTAGGTTAGTTTGGTACCTATGCTTCATTGATGGCATAACCAGTTTCCAAAGAACTTGCACTTGCTGTCGGCATGGCTGTTGCTCAGCAAAAGTAAGAACAAGACCAACGCATGATCTGAATCCAAGTGTGTGCTTTAATAAGAACAACAGTCTTGAATGGAACCCCGCAACCTATGTGATCTATCTGAGACCAGGCCTGATTCGGAGAAGGCGGGTGCCAATTATAGCGTTGATGTGCACGACGCCTAAAACTGGTACTGGCTAAAAATAGCTTTAGGCTCAACGCACAGCTGCAACAGTCGCCCACCATTATCCGAGTGATGTGATGTTATCTCAAACCTGCCATCTAAACGATACTCGGCCTCACCAAGGCGATCAGCCTGGGCGATGATACTTCTGGACAGAATGACCCTATCAGAACCATGTGTCAACCGAAGGAGAGCGGCCAGATCCGGGTAGAAGACGTCTTTGACATCGACGCCACTAATCAGTTGGAGAGCAGCGAAATACCGTGCCCGATCAGGTGCAATCATTAACCACCACGTGCAAAACAAAAATCTTTCAACGGAAACAAACTCGTTCTCATTCAATACCATACTCTCAACCCAAAAGCACACTTTTGCGAGAGATGTTCAGATCAAAATTCAAGCGAATACGTGACTGCGACAAGGTGAAAGGAAAGTAGATTTAAAGATGGTGTTTGAACGGTATTAGAGTATGCTTTGCTTCAGATGACTCACTCCAGTTGGGAACAGAAAGAAATGCCACAGGATTTCAAGGATGTCCTTGTCGTACTCTTGTTCAAAGGTAAGGGTAATCCTCAATGCACCGACAGCTATCGGGGCATTACTTTGCTGAACCGCGCTGACAAGTTACTTGCAAGAATACTTTCGAACCTACCGAATGCAGAAGTTTTGCATGCCAATGTTCCCGAGGAGCAGTATGGATCCCGGGCGAATTTCAATACGATCGACCTACTGTTTGCTGCTCGACAGTTTCAGGGGAAGTGTCAGAAACGCAACCAGCCCCTACATGCCTTTATCGTGAATTTCATCAAAACCTTGGATTCCTCGAGCCATGGAGGGTTGTGGACGATGCTTGGTAAGTTTGGATGTCCAGATAAGCTCACCGATTTGATTACAATACTGGATGTAGGAACGGAGGCAGAGGCACAGTCATGTAGGTCGACCTCTGATGAAATTGACATTGCCAGTGATGTGAGGCAGGGTTGTGTTCTAGTCCTAACCCTGTTTAGTTCATATTTGACTATCATGCTAACAGTTGCTCTTCAGGACTTGGCAGAGTAAGGTTGAGTGCCGGACAGATGGGGGCCAAGTAAACATTCGACTTTTCGGCGCCAAAACCCGGTTAAATACCCCAACCATGCGTATGCTTCTGTTCGCAGATGATAGCGCGTTGTCTGCACAGTGACTGACGACTTTCGCGATATCCGCATTTGAGTTGGATATCAACACATATAAGATATTTTCTTTCAGTTTTCTCCAAGTGAAGATGCTATTCCTGCACCTGCGTTTAAAATTCGCATCAATGTAGAAATTGTCGATAGCTGTGCAGACCCCTGCTACTTGGGAAGCAATCAATCGACAGATTTGTCCGCAGACCGCGAGTTAAGAGCTCGTGTGGCAAAGGTTAGTGTTGCTTTTGGACATCTTGAAAGACGTGTCTAGGAGAACCACAACTTGAAGATAGCCACTAAACTTTCTGTCTACCACTCAATGGTGCTGTCTACACTGCCGTACGGCTGTGAAACGTGGACATCGTATTTGCGAAACGTGTGCTATCTGAGCCATTTCTATTTGCAATATGAGACGCATCTTGGGTATTCGGTCATGGTTTTCAATACCGAGGACTGTGGCAAGCGGACATCGGAGCCATACTGATGTTGAATCAACTTTGTTGTTAGAACACATCCATCCAACGGGCGATGACCATATTCTAAAATGGCTACTGTACGAACAGGTGAAATCAGGTAAGCAAAATCCCGGCGGTTAGGAACTGAGACACCAGGATGTTAACCAGGTGAGTATTTCGCGTTGTAACGATGATTTTAGATCTTGGGAGGACCCATTGTTGAACCGGATGATCTGCAGAGACATGATCCAGTCGGGCATCTGCAAATTCAGCGAGAGATTATTACTCGGCAGAGAACGGCAGCGCACAGTATGCAAGAGAACCATCGGTGCCATATGTCGTGATGGCATAACTACAGCGTTGCGACCTGTGTGGCCGTGAATGCGTTGACCGTTTGGGATTAGTAGGTCATCAACGTACTCAGAGTGAATCGTCGGTGAAGTACGTTAGGCTCAAGTAGGTGATATTAGTCATCCATTTTTTCTTATTCGCGTCGACTAACGACCGCTGACGTTTGGCGTCTCACCAGCTCCTGTTTGCAGAAACCAGGATGTCTGTGGTCTTCTACTTTTCCTATTTTTCAGCTGTGTTGGTGTATTGTCTGGTGAATGCTCTGTCTTTCAGTCCGAACTCGAATTTTGTTTTCCCTCCTATCCTTTCTACAGTGCACTAATATTCACTCCTATACTGAATAATTTTTGCGTTATATTTTCAATATTTTTCTTTTTACAACTGGAGTCTCTCAATGTACTTCTCGAGAGACAAGGGCTTCACTACCGTCCTAGTCAATCTACTGGCTAACCAGTGTTAGTCGGTTGGACAAAAAGGTCTTACTCATACGCCTCCTAGTCTTATTCCTTTGGGTTAGCATTGAATATGAAATCAATTGTTTGTATGACTAACTTCTTATAAACATTAGTAAATGTTCGTATTTCAACTGTGAGGTTGAACTCAGTACTGAAATATGAACGATAAAGTAAACAGTGACAAGTCCGTGATAACCGTGTTTTGTGCATAAAAATATAGTGTATAGGCCCTAGTAAGGATGGAAACCAAATGGATTCCCGTTAATTCGCACATATTTAGCGGTCCCCCCGAGTGGCGAATTGCGAACACTGAATAACAAAAATAATATCACGAATTGATTTTGTTTAATTCATTCAGCAACAACTTGATACGATGGCGCATCACCGGTTGCCCTTTTTTCGTCTTTTTATGCATAGCGATATTCCGAGTTTTCCGTTGTTTCATGCGTTCGAGACGTTTTTCATCAATCTGCTGTTTCCTCTCTCTTCTTTCCTAGAAAGATGATGCATCAGAAAGGAATAATCTTAAGCGCTTACTTGTTCGATTAGCTTTTGACGAGCCAACAGCTCTTGGAATTTCCTAGATGCGGGTTTCTTGAATTTTCTCTTGTCGCTCGTTGGCCTAAACAGTAAGTTGAAGCAAAACATGACAAACTTGGATGTCTTTTGCAAACTACATTTATCGGATTCTGACATGCTGAATTCAAACCGTCTAAATGGTTATTGATGAAAGGTTGGGGAAAAACCTGACAGAAAAGCTGCAATATGCAAAACAAAAAGTGGTTGCATTAGTGCCTAAGGATTGCACGTGCCATCAATCCCTAATGCTGAATGCTTAACAGGTGGATGTTCACCTTGCTGAATCATTTCCAGAAAAACAATAAGGACTGTGAGAACAGAATCATGCGCAAGAATGAACTTATCTATACTTTTCAGTTTCCGACAGCGCCAAAATCACGGAAAAAATAACACTCATCAATAGCCACTGTTTTCACATAACAGATAGATAAAGAATATTAAGCGTTTCGAAAAGAGCACAAGAAAGAAACATCCAGTCTACGACCAGTACTGAAAGACGTCGTTATTTTTTTCATTTTTATGGGTGATCAAATAAAGCTGTGGGTAAATACAACCCACTTATATGAGGGCCACTCAGCACATGTTAGAATGTTTCTACTGATTTGTAAGACAAGTCGACCAGGTACTCACAACATAAGAAATAAGGGGTATTCTTTGTTCGAAAAAGGCTTAGTAAAAGCTCATTGACACGCTGCGCCTAGCAATCATGCAAGATGGACCTTAAAAAGTTGTAAAATTTCCTACAGGTGATGGTGACAGAGTGTTCAAATCAAACAGAGTGATCACGAAAAATTAGTCACAGAGTAGGGATGCGCATCGAGGTGATTAACAAAGCTCGAAATGCGAAACTAAGTCAAAAATTCAGAAGACCTTAAATTCTTACGAAGTTTCCAAATACCCTCAACGGAAAGCCGCAGCATGCTATATTTTCTCACAATCAGAACAGGCTAAAGTAGGCATAACGCAATTGAAGAAGTAGAAGGGTGTAAATTTCTGCAAAAAAAAGGGATCTGCAGAGATAATTCATATGATGTTCATTGTGACGAGCATGACAAAATAAGCCTTGTACAAGGTTATTAAAGGTACATTAACCAAGCAGCACAACGCTTGGTGAGCTACGTCACGCACCTTTGATTCATCAATTACTTATGGATACACCGGAAAATCTGTGAGTTAAGACGTTTTAAACGGACGGTACTCCGGCAGACTCCCTCGAAAAAATCACTATTACCTATTCCCAATGTAAACCCCACCAATAATATCTGTGCGCCATGATGTAACCGGTATGAGGATAATACGATAAGTACTAATTAAGTCCAGAGCTACGGGAACAGGTTCAACTAGCCCAGGAATGGTATCTGAGCCTAGTAAAAAACGAGTCTTTGTGTTTACTACTTGAACTTAGTACCTTACATCAACGAAAGCCACGAGAAGGCTGTCATGCTGATGACGCCTCAGATTCACTTGTTGCTCGGCTGTTTGCTTGCAAGATGTAGACAATATGATGTTGTGTGTTTGAATATATATTGTATATAGTAATTAGGTGCCCACTATTTCATATTTGCTTATTCTTCTTTCTGGCCAAGGCTTCCGATTTTCCACATGGTTGCATGGTAGTTACGTATCAGTGAGAACCACTGATGTTCTTCTGTTTATGGTAAGTAAGTCGTATGAGCGAAAGGAGACCCAGATCTGTGATTTCGTCTCGTTGTTCGTTAGGATCCTTCGTCTGACTCGAACTGAGCAACTTCGTCACAAACACCTTTTGGTAAACGTTCTTTACATCCTCAGCGCTCGAATGCCCGTTAAGCACTTTGCATTTACGAGCGCAGGTCCTCTGGGCAAATGACAAAACAAAACGATCACACACAACAGCATGATCCGAGTCCAGGTGGTTGCTCCAAAAGGCACGACAGTCCTTAACAGAGTGGCGCCACCTGCAACCAACTGCTATATGATCCAATTATGTCCACGCCTGAAAGGCACACGGAGGTCTCCAAGTAACACAGTACCTCTTCCTGTGTTGGAATGCGGTGCTCGAAATTTAGAGACTGTGGGATGTGCATAGCTGCAGCAGTATTTCGCCACTGTCAGTGCGTTGTGCCCGGACTCCAAACATACCTCCCAGCTGCTTCTCATCCGGAGAAAGACGACCAAGCTGGGTATTAAAATCGCCCGCTAGTGTGATGTCACCGGATTCAGAAGGTCGACGAGGGCGTCATAGAACGCATCCTTGGTAGCATCCGAACAGCTGTCCG
>JTDE01006472.1:16735-36599 GCA_014338405.1 Paragonimus skrjabini miyazakii
AGCTAACGTGTCACCCTTGAAGGGTAACGCGATGTGTACTTGATTGCAGCGTGACATTGAATTGGTTGACCTGATTAACTACCCGTTCCCCATTTACCCCCTTTAATGATTCCCCTGTAAAATTCGTGATATAAATGTGATGTATTTAGCCTGATGATGAATCACTGAAAACGAGCTTGTTCGCTACACAGTATATATATATATATATATAATCACGTTCAAGCCCATCAGTACGTATATACATATGTTCTGTTTTTGAGTTGGTGACAGTTCAACGGTAACGACGTTCAACCTCACGATTGTAAATTTTATCCTAGGCTATCGTAGTTACTTCTGTGTACTTTTGGTCAGCTTGATCGTAACCTGCCCGTGTATCACTTAATAGTATGCCGAGTGGCAACAGTTCTCTTATAGTTTCAGCTGGTAACTTTTTCGTTAAACTTATTTATCACTCATTGAGTTTTCTGATTCAGAAAAATAGCTGAAACGGTGCATTAGAATCCATTTTTTTCATACAGTTTCACTGATACATACAAACTTTGACAAGTATTATTCTCTCAAGGGGGATCCTAAAACCTTTTGGTTGTGCATATTGATGTTCAGAGTAGGTTAACCAGAGAATAGTCTCGAGCTTTGTGGTTCCTGAAACTAGCAGTAGATGAGTAAATTCTCAAGTTTCTCAAACGCGGCAACACAAGGGCGGATCGTATTAAAGAACTTTGTCGCGCTCTTCGTTTGACTCACAGAAAAGTTGAGTAATGTTGATGTGTTCGTTTCATATGTTCCATGATTGAAAATATGTAACCAGAAAGTTTTTTTTCGATTGAGCACCGAATTTTAGCTAATGCCCTTCTGTAGAATCTAACAAATTTTAAAAAAATACATTTCAGCGTTATTCAGAATCGCATAGTTCTCATCGGAATGGTAATTTTTATGATACTCATCTTCATTGTTGCCATCTATTTGGTGACCCGTCGAGGTGTACCTGTCGTTCAGAACCCACCAGTGGTTTCAAATCCGGTGAACGGAGTTCAGCTGTCACATTCCTTGACTGAATCCCCTGCCGGTTTGTCCAACTCTCACCATTGATTGACAATCCTTGTTTTGATCTGTTTTAAAAACCAGGCCTTATTTGTCTTCAAAGACGAACATTCTGGGCTTGGTCATCTTTTGACCTGTCCAACGCTATTTATCTTCACTGAACATGGACATTCATAAACTCATGTATACATGCGTATCGTTCTGTACTGTGATCTGTTTTTATTCTCTGTTGTGTCATCTCTTGCCCTGTCTTTATATATTACCTTGGTTTGCAACACTGCTTCCTCATGATTCGAGACTTATGGGCTCTGTTTTCAGTTGTCTTCTTGAGTTTGTCCTTGCGAAGTGTGTTTGACAACAAATTATTGACCTGAGTTCATTTTAAAAAAAATATTAATCATTTGCTTGGCTGATTCAGGATTGAGGTAGCTTTAAGTTCCTTACGTGTTACTTGTCAATTACGGTACGCGCACGTGTGGGAAGCTGTGCTCTGTTGAGTTATCCATTAGAGCTAACGACCATTTCGCCTTGTATTGACCAAGAAACTTGTGCTTCACTTACAGGTGTTACGTATGAATGTTGAAATAGGATAACTTGTTTTGGCCTGGTGTTATTACCAGCGGGCTGGTGGCTGACACACTTGCCTACTGTGTCCTTAGCTTTTTCGGACTCTAGAATCTGTGTTGTTTGTCGTAGTGAACCAATCGGAAAGCTACCGAAATACGACAGACGGCCGATTATGAGTAGCATATACCTGACCATTTGCAACTCAACTACTATAGTTTCTTTTGTCAGCAACTTGAGAGTTAACTTTGGTTTACTGGCCGAAGGCCGAGATCTCATATTTGGGTTTCGTTTACTACTCTTGCTTGCAGCTCTGAATTATATGCGGGCAAGTATGCTTGTTGAAACAAGGACCTGTATAACATATACGTGCAGAAGTGAGTTCGCGGTAGCTCAATGGTAAGCATACTGGCTGCATAGTACTTTCTACGTTCTGGGGTTTTGGGTATCGTTACGCCCTGTGCTACATATCTGGGATTCGTATAGTCGTGCACTAGCCATTTCTTGTTATCGTTGACCAGCGGGTCATAACAGTCAGGCACATGACCATTGTGAACGAATTATACCCGATCGCCAGTTACATGTGACCATGAGTTCCAACCGGGTTTCCGCAATTACTCTCGTTTAGTTTTGGATAGTCAGGTAGTATTTGTCCTCTTGCATAGTACGTAACAACGAACATCGTTTGGAAATGTGAAGATCTCAGGTAAACCAACTTACAGTCGTAGAATTGGCTTACGTATATTTGTTACTTAACACGAACGGTTTGAATCAGCACATTTTAATTCATTGGAGTGGAGTTTTTCATAGTAAAAAAGAGAAACATTCCTGTGTCTTTGCGCATAATTAGCGAATTCCGTCGGAGATCAAAGTGACAGTATCATGTAAGCAACAGGCTTTTCATTTGCTAGTGTGTCGGTTTGTCGTTCTATAAATTTTGCTTCCAACGGTGTTAATTTAATACCGGGAGAATTATTTGTGTTTGGTAAGCCATAACTTGCTCGTTCTGGCTGTTTGGGATCAGAGTAAATGTGACAAACTATTTCCGCAAGTCGGGGTCTGCTGAAGTCTACAACCGTCGACCTTTGCGGTTTAAGGCTTTCTGGAGAACTCTAATCGCATCTGGCCCTACCTCAGCCCACCACAATCGTACTAGTACAGACGATTGTCATTCCTACATAACGTCAGCCATCGAACGATTTGAAGTTGTTTGCACAGTCTGCTGAATCCAGCTGAGTAGATAGATGAGGGTATGCTATTGCTTGTCTCCACCATTCTTTCCAGTAGTCCTTAGACTCATCTGGTCCACAGTCATCGCCATTTTTAAAGTTTCAGAAGCACGGTAGCTGGTTATACTGCCCACACTTCGGAGGGCTTTTCCGTTCAGTAGACAAAGTAAACAATGGGGTTCCTGTAATCCATTGTGCACTGCTTAATACCACTGCTAGTTGTTAAATACGCTTTGACGTCCGCAGTCCAAAATCTAATTCGTTAGGTTTTTTGGTCGTATGGACGTTAGATACATTGAAAGTTTACTTCTATTTTTACAAAGTGAAATTCAGAGAAAGAACCCATGAATTAAATAAATGACAGTTTGGCTCCAATGCTGGCCGTGTATGAGACGTATCCATGACCGTCGTCATCGGCTAGATCGCAGTAGGTGTTGCTGACTGCGTTGATATATATGGTATCTGTCGATTTCCTTCGCATAACTTCTTTCTTCAACTACTTTCTTGTGCATCAACCATACGTTTTGTGTTTGCAATATCTGTATCTACTCCTGTGGGCGGTGCTTAGGATGTTCTATGCGATATGGTCGTAATCCTTCCGTTTAGTGAAACTTTTGTTATCGTAGCCAGATAAATGAACTCCATATAGAGTCATGGTCAAATGGGGAGATTATGCTGATGCCATTTTCATCACTAGCGGACGGTCATGGTGTGGTTTCGTCCAGGATGGTCGATTACACTGGGTTAAATACCTGGACTTTGACAACGTTTGGGTCTGTTGACAGTTTTTTGTTTAATTTGCCGGCCAACGTTCTCACCTGTAACACTGACCAGCTGTTAAAAAACGGACTCGAACGAACAAGTTTGGAATGCAAGGTGAATCGTGTGACATCTCCAACTGGTAGCTGATTTTACAGGCATCTCAAAAAGCAGGCAGCATTATCGTCAGTAGATTTAACAGGCATTCCATTTCAAAGGAGTTATTAGGACTTTAATTTTAGATGGCAATTCTGTCCTTGCTCCATGTGACAAACCATTTAGTAATATTTGAAAGAACGTGAGAGGTCTGATGGTTGACCAAGGGTGCTGTCTAGCTGAAAACAGTCATGTGTACCTCTGCTTCTTGAAATACATAGTTATTTTAGCTTATCATTAGTCTGAGGCCTGTTTATTTATACGGCAGTAAACTATCGGAGATGGATCAACCTTTCGCAAACTAGATCAATACGATTGACTGGTTTGATGGAACACGTCGAACTGGCACCTTGATACTAATGCACTGCCTCCAGACTTCGAAGGTCACATGGTGATCATTTGGTTTAGAATCATTACCACCACCATTATTACCATCACCACTACACTTTCTTAAGTGTTTCAAACCTGCTTACATGGACGATGTTATACCACCACTGTTTAAAAGGTTATAAGATCCGTTAGTGTTCTAACTCATCTGTTCAACAAGTCCCTAATGGGGGTGGTAAGAGGTGGCACCTAACGAAAAAGAGTTACTATAGTTAGCTGTTTATTATGGGACCCGTAGAATAATCACTAGAAATGGGATAAAGAGGGGCCAAGTCTGATGACGGTGACGGAGGAGTTAGCAGTAGCTTGTTTTCGCCTATCCAGCCTGTTGTATGCAGTGAATATGGTGACCCGCCTAATACTGCAAGACAGCCGAGGCAGTACACAATTACCAGCGTTGTGAATATTCAGGGATGTATGTGGGCTGAGATGCCAAACTGTCCAGATCTAGATAGGAGTGAGTCTAAGAATCTATGTATTAACTGACCTTTTGCCGTGGCTATCACATCACCATAGTTCTTGAGCTCGATCTCGGAGAAGAACAGGGTCAAGTTTACGTTTTGAGTAATGATGTATAGATTGTAATTGTCTGTCGTCAAACTCTGGGGAGCGCCATATTAATCTCAGGGCAACAGTTGATGTCATTCTTCGGCTTCAGGTGCCAGACTATCGACGGATAAATTGACAATATAAATAAGTACAGCATTCGGGAGGTTATATATATATATATATATATATATATATATATATAATGTTCATTTTCCAGATTTGGATCTCGTGGTCCACCTAGTCTCTGGTTCGAGACGTCGGTGGACACAGTGGACAGTCTGGGTTATTTAAGTAGATGGTATTTGGCTAAGGGGTCTGTGAGTTAAGAACAGTTAATTTGTCTCAGCCACTGATGTATTGTTATTGTCAATGTTAATGTGTGTAGTCCGCTTCCAGGCGGTTGAGCTCATTTTTGTCGGACACCCGGAAGATTGGAGCTCTGTTGGTCTGTCACTTGTCTTTTTCGTATGATCTCTGAATTACGCTTCCGAGAAAAGGCGACTTTATTCGTTCATCCGTAAATATGAGCCCGCACAGTCTTCAGTGGAATTTTACGGGTTATTGAACCATTTGGCTACCGCAATCATAGGTTCTCAGATTATCGTCATCATTGGCAACGATACATTACTACTCGTCACAGATACTAATTGTTATAAAACTGAATGCTATAGTGTAGAGATGCGACGAAAAAGGCAGAAACTCAGCCAGTCAGTATCAAAATGTTTACAGTTTCTCGAACGGGCAACAGAACTGGAAGTGCGAAAATAACGGCATTTGAAAGCAGCCCCCTTCATGATTTTCATTTCTTCATTAATTTTGCTTATTCCACAAAATTCGATTACGCAAGAACTAAATTCCTTATGCCACTGGATCCGATTTGCCGCTACCTCCGCTGACGTTTCCATCCCTAGGCTAGGTCGATGAAGACGTCCTCAGCTCGAAAGAAAATACCATCGGGACTAGCAGTTAATTTAAACTTCGGGATTATGGCAGCTGACTGGTGACAACACCAAGTGCTATTTATACGGTTTCGTTTTCGAGCCCTACTTGCCACAGCTGTTATCCATGGTCTAGAAACCTGACAGCATTCAGTCAACGTGTGACCCTGTGTGTCTTATGGTGGTAACAGTCTTGTAGTGCAGTATCCTCAACATCATTTCCAACCTTGGACTGTACCAATGAGTGCTATGGCTTGCACTGCTTTAGGTGTAACTGCTGGTTACATACCTTATGCAATTATTTACTTAGCTTTTACACCCCAAACTTGCCAGGAGATATGATACATACCGGCTGGATGTGTCAGTCTGTTCACACTTAGGCAGACTTAGTCAAGATAACCTGAACTCGAACTTATTACCACACGCTGATCAGTCGGAAGTGAAAGTGGATATTCATTACTGACAGAAGCTGGCAACAGCTGCAGTGAATTGTTAAGGTGAAGTTCTTTCAGTCTCAGGTTGTGTACCGCCAAGGAAATTTATTGGTATTCTGAGTAAGGTATTCATCGAGTACTACCTTTCAGCAAGGCGCTCCGCTGGGAGTGGTAACAACGACTAAGGTCTAAATGCTACAGGTCCGAGATCGAGCAAAACAGATAGCATCCTGCAGGAACCTAAATCAGTTGTAACCAATAATTTTACGCAGTAGCATGTGTCAGTGTTTTGTATTTGCTGTGAGGCTCGAGGGGAACTGTATTTTCTTTGACCTCAGCTGAGTGAGAAAGCCAGAGGCGTATTTGCTAGATTAGTGAAACCGTACAGCTTTAAAATGCGTTTTAACCAGTCTGTTCGCTCCGTTTTACGGTAAATGGAGGATTGATAGCTCCATACTGATTTGACTAGCAACTGGATGCACCCACCTGAATACTACTCATCGGTTAACCATGAACTTCCATCTTTTCCAACAGCTCAACGATGGAGAATTTCTCGTTAGAAGGCATTTTACTTCCAGTGGTGAGGTGAATACGACGATCTACCATCATCCACTTGTTATCGATTTTCTTGCTGCCTTTCTCTTTCTTAAGTTGGTTCTTTTTTTAAAGTTAAAAGGTTTTCTCTCGTACGAGATTACTGACGTGGTGCTATTGATATTTCTGTATAGTTTAATGTCACTGGTGAACTTGTAGTTCACAGAACGAGTATTATCATAGCGACGTAGTCACCGAATTTGGTAGATAGCGACTCAGGATCTCCATTTCGTCTTGTCACGACTCATGGATACTTGGTTTCCTAACCCGGCTTTGACTACCCACTACTTTCCGGTTTTGTACGTTGCTTGCAATTAGCTGTCCTAATATTGTCATTGTGATTAAATTGACATAGCGTACACCACTTCGCAGGAAAACTTTGTTTGTTCAAAATCAGGATGTTTGAATATCAGTCCAGAGACTGTAATTCAAGTTACCTCTCGGTTCAATGACACTTGTTTTCGAGGGTTGGTTGCATATTCAATTTCACGCCAGCCTCGAGATCTACGGTTGACGACAAGTCAAACCAGTTTGGTTGACAAGTCTTTCGGGTCCATAATTCTGACATCGCTGATGCGAATCTCTTTGATGGGCCTTTCATTCTCGGTCGGGACTTCTTCCATTTTGTCCAGTGTCATGCTTCCTTCAACCAGACGGCTGTGTTGAAAAGTAAACAAAGTTGAAATGTTGGCCACACTAATTGTCACAACTGGTCAAAACATTGATCTTGTTTTCCTAATGGTTTAGGAGCAGTGACTGTGAAAGGGATGTTGCATGTTTTGCTAGTAAAATCAAAATTTTTCAACTCATTTTGCATGGATTCTGTCATTGTTGGTTCGAAAAGACTAGACAGGAACAGCTTATTGTCTACTGACCCTGAAACTTCGATGGTAAATTAATGGCGTTCCCTTTGAAGTAGTGAACCATGTACTGGAGCTAGATATTTACTGTTAGTGTTCCATTGCAAGAGCGTAATATATTATGGTCCGCCGTCCTAATGCATATCCTACCAAGTATTACTTCCTTTCGCAAGTCTCAGTATCACACGAAAACACTTAACTATATGTTGTCAGATTTAAGGAGTGGAATAGTCATATGTTATTAGTGCAAATGTGTACAAGTGATGCTAACTAATACTTGTTTGAAAAAGAGGCAAATGTCGAAGTAGCATGGCGCGGACGTGACACGTATGGTACGCGGCTATTATTCATTTGAGGAGATAAGTTTACTCATCTTTTGTCTAACGTGTTAACATATAGTATTGTGATGTTCATAACAATAGCTAGAGGTTTTCTTGGTTTGGCCTTTTCTCATTTTCGTTGGTTTTTCTCTTAGGTTTTGTAGTGTACCTTCCTCCGATTAGCAGCATTTGTAGACATTGTTCAAAACGAAAATCCAGAAATTGCCAACATAGTTTTTTGTTTTAGGCGTTACAATAACTGAAATTTAAACAAACAAGGTGTTCCTTTCGGTTCACTTACCCGAATGCAACGTACAGATTGTCCATCCATGGTGCAGGTGCCAATGTGATGAAAAATTGTGATCCGTTTGTATGTCGCCCTGCGTTTGCCATACTCAGGATTCCTCGGCGATCATGCTTGATGGCGAAGTTCTCATCTATGAGAAGATGACCAAGAAAAAGCCTTCATAGAGTTTATGTGCCAAGGCAAACTGTATATCTGAACCAGGAAGTTTGGACGTTGAAAACTTCGTACTATCTCAGTGGCTATACCGTCTAGGATCACGTTTTAAATGTGAAGACCAAACTCAGTAATGCGCGTACAGCCGTTTATAAATTTGATGATTGTAAACTCGTTTAAAAATGGCAACCAGACACGAAATATTGCACTGTACACATGTGATATTTAATTACAAGTACACAGGCAAACTAATGAGTTGTTTGCAGCACTACCATTGCCCACGTTGACTTCCTTCTCCATAAAAGGCTGACTGATTTCGACCGTACCGACAAAAATGTATACTGTCGTAAATTCTCAAGCAACTCAAAAAATATTCGATAATATTCATTTTTTCCCTAATAACTTAGGATGTGATTAGAAGCTTCAAACTACGTATATAAGACTGTAGTGGCCACATAGATTTGAAGTTGAATAGTGGAATTGTGGAAGTTATTTACAGACTGTTACATACCGGAAGCTGCATCAATAGCGGCTCAGATTTGTCGTTTACTGTTGGGATCGACATTAGTCCGAATCATAGTATCCTTAACCTTTGTCCGGATCTACGGTCCATAGTGTGCCCCTAGTGTCTTATAATTTATGCAGAGCTGGTAACTTGTAAATGCAAGATAATTAGCCGGCGTTCGGCGGAGGAGAGTTTAGAGAACGCTCACCAGGAAGCAGTGGTGAACAAATTGTCCAGTTCGACTCTGGCGAAAAAACTTCACAAACACTGGGAACAGGTTGCGGCAGCTGTGAAAGTTTGTTTTGGGGTGTGTTACGATGGAGCTGTACAGCTGAGACAGAGCTGGATTTCTACCATTTCAATAAATATGAACAAGTATCGCTCGATTCCACCTGGCTTTCAGTATGATGACGACCGTCGAGAACCTAAACCCAAGCTGACTAAAAGCTCGCGCAAGGACCACGAGCATCACTTTGTCGAACAATCGAAAGAGATTAAACTTGCGTTTTTGTCTACGAATAACAAAGCTTTTTACCCTGATCCGTGGTTGTACTGGCTGTCGAGTCGGTGTGAGTGAGACCATATGTAGAAAAGCTGGTTCACTTATCATCAGTCAATCGCGTCAACTTGACAGGTGAACTGAGCATTTTGAGGAACAGTTCAGCTGGTCTCGGTCGGACGATGTAGACTACGGGACCCAAATGATCAGTTATTGCATTCCAGACTGTCCACCGTCGGAAACACAATTGGCTATGGAGTTGTTGTAGCGTAACAAGGATCCTGAACCAGATTTATTCCTCATTTTCAAAGGTGGTAAGGAGATGTCGATATCAGAACTGACGAAACTCTTCCAGATGATTTCGGAGACTGACGAGGTGCCTCGTGATTGGTGCTTATCAACAGTAATTCCCATTTTCAAAATGGGTGCCCGAAATCTGTCTGACAACCACAGAGGCATCAGCGTCGTGTGTACGTCGCGTTCAAGTTGCACACTGACCTTAGATTACGTCGGCTAACTAAGCTCACAGGAAGTCAGATACGCAGAGAACAAGCAAGGTTCTCGTTCGGTCGTGAGTACGGTAGTCACATTTTAACCTGACGACGGATCTTGGAGCATGAGCACTTTTATAGACAGCCGACGGTCGTTATATTGTCAGATCTAAAGGGTGCATTCGATCTGGTTTCTCGTAACTTGCCCTGGAGCTGCCTTCGGAAGGGAGTTCCAGGTAAATACGTGAATCTGTTGAGATCACTGTGTGCTCATTCTGCTAGCAAGGTGTGAGTTTGTGGGCAACTCTCTCGGGGGTTCATCACTTCTAGTGGTGTTCGTCAAGAGTGTCTGATTCCCTTCTTCCTGTTCAATTTTACGAAGGACTACATTTTGATAAGTGCGCTTGAGGAATCCAGTGAACTTGTTGAACTTCTTCCTGGCGCTAGGTTGGCCGATATATGGTATGCGGATGACATTGTCTTTCTTGGACCGTCTACTGAAAACATGTTGAACAAGGTGAATGACCGAGTTGGTATGTATGGAACACACTTCACGCCTTCTTCAAGACTGGAACATTCTCACTCCTACGTTCTTTATTGCGACGTTCTTTATTGAAACTGCGGACAGTTTTACGCACTTGGGTAGCACTATCTTGTCAGCTTGCAGTATTACTGATGGAATATCATCAAGGATAGTAAAGGTACGAGTTGTCTTTGCCAGTCTGAGTCATCCGTGGCATCGGAAAGACGTCCAGTTGTCACTGAAAGGAAAAATATGTAATGCTTGTGTGCGTTCCATTTTGCTCTATGGTTCGTAAACGAGGCCTGTTTTGACGTAGATATCAACAAATTTGCTGTGTTTGACCATCGTTGTCTCCGCCAGTTGGCCCACAGCAAGTGGATTGATCACGTTCGCTGTTGCGTATTATGAAACGCTCAGGGTGCGCGATCAGTTAATCACGTTGCACAGCCTGCGATGAATGAATCACGCACTCCGCTCGCCAACTGAGCGTTTACCGCACCAGGCATATACTGAGACAACCAGCAGTTCAATGAAACCACGTGGTGGTTAGGCATCAATGTGGTCACGAAGTATGACGACCATGGTTCATTATTATCATTGACAACGGAAACGTATAGTTGTAACCTGGATCCCCCACTAGGTCCGACGTTTGATTGTCATCTTGTAGAATTGAATTATTGCGCGATAAGAACATTATATTTTAAACTTACTGTTTCGTCAGCACTCGTAGATTGTCAACTATGGGTAGTTTTTTGCATCCGCTGATGTAACAAGACTTTCAGTTTGTGAAATTTTACTGTGATCACTGAAATAGCGGACTAAAAACGTTATTCGAGATGACAATATTTCACAATCAATAACTTGCATGCATTCACACCACTTCTAGTTCTTCCACTTAATCTTGCTTAACAACTTATCCCTTTTCGTAGTCTCCTTTCCGATCATCGCACTTCACTGTTGAGGTGAACGGTGGCCCGAGTCACGGTGCCTTCTGATCAGGCTCATGGGCGTTGTGAATGAATGAATGTTGGGTCACAACAAGCTGAATTTCAGTAATAAGCACATAAGTTATTCTTCTTGTTTTGAAAATTTAGAAAGAGGTTGAAAAAATTTTGATAGAGGCAGGACAGAGAAGTTAGTTAACGACTTTGTGCCAAGCACTTATTAGATAGACCAGGGTTTTACTAATACTGTCCCAACGTTTCAAAGTATAATGAGCCGATCTCACTAATAAACCTTGTTATTACATGTTGCTATCCAACATATGCGCGTTGTAAATCACTGGAAACCCAGTTTTACATGGGGTCAACAATTTATTTTCTCACATGCTGCGTTGATCACTTGCGTTCAGCTTATTCTCTATTTGTGAGCCACACGTAACAGTTAGTTGCCTTAATTTGAATGATGTACAGTTGTTCTACGACTTTCGTGAGGCTAAATGCCTGTTTTTTTATTGGTAGCCGTACAACTGATTGTGCACCTTATTTACACATTTACGGCATGACTTACCGAGCATTATAACTCTTTTTGTAACACTGCATATATTTTTAACTCATTGCATTTGATGGTTGATTTGTCGGCATTACTGTGTCCACAGATTGAGTGTCATTCGAGCAGTAAACTCAGATATGCTTTTGTGGAGCTGGCAAATGTAATAGCTTCCTCAATGGGTGCAGAAACACAGAGGCCGGTCAGTGTGAAAAAACGCGGGTGCTAATCAAGCGACCATTTTAGTGAGGCTTGCTCTTAGCTTTAATTTCCCATCACATTCGTTGCCTTTGCAACATATGCTTTATACAAGGTGGTTGCTTCAGAATGCCAAATTCTTTGTATGAAAGAAAATGAAAGCCTTAGTTAGGCTTTGAAGAGTGAGGCGTACAAAAACAACATTACTGGAAACTGTTGTCGCATAACGGTATTAAATACACTTATCTGATGAGTTAACGCTCAAATATTTGACTGAATGACACGTGTCGATAGGTTATTGATTAGTAGAAAGTGAATCATGGCCGCCATCCGTATTTTAACAACAGTGCTGGTGATAATAAGCAGGCCCCTATGAAATTCTATAGTTTGGCGCAGGTTTCCAAAGGCAACCCAATTAACTAGTCCAAATTCCTCCAGAAAAAGTGAGCTACAGTCGACTTTGCGGTGTAGTTATTCATCTATAATATCGACGCATTTGGAAACGAACATGTAGGTACTGGGTATTTCTTTTCCTAAAGGGAAGAAAACGGGGGAAGAATCGTTCCTAGTTGAGTGCCTAAGTTGATTAGCAGATATAATATAAGTAGAGAGCTCCTGGTCAGAAAAGCTCTTTTATAATCACTTACAAGAGATTTGGGGAGCATTTTACTTTTAGGCATATTGAAGGCAACGTAGCAACCTAAAAAATGTATATCTACACTTGATGTTTGTTGTTCAAATGAATCAAAACAACGATATATTTAAGTGAAGACGACAACAATATGATATTTGGTTCGGTGGATTATACAACGTTCTGCATTAACTTCATAATCACCAGCGAGTTTGTACAAATAGTTATTCGTCTCAAATCAAGTTATCTTTTTATTCACCAAGAATTTATCTTCCATAATTTCTCAACGCTTTTACTTCTATGGATATTACCTTTTTACCCATTGAATTATCAGTCAGTAGACTGTTGACAGGCCCAACTAGAGCCCGAACCGCAATAATCATATGGGTGACTTGGTATGTGTGACTGTAGGTGTGTCTTTAAAGAGCATTCGTGCAGTGCGGACATTTGTCCAAAGATCCGGATTTTTATTTCCAACAATAAAGTTTTTGAGGAACTTAGGGAGCTGATGCGGATAAAAGAGGAGTATATAAATTGGATAAGGTATCCGCAACTCCAATATCAGCGAGAAATCTCTGACGCTTACGGCGTGTATGCATATAAGGGTGGTATTATTTTACTCTTGTGAGATAGGGCTGCTAAGAATGGAGGACATGAACGGTTTGCAGCTATTCGATTATCGATATCTGTGTCCACTCTCGTGCCTGAGGTGACAACAACGGGTAACTCACGACGTCGGTAATAAGCAAATATTTAGTAGCGCGGATCAAGCAAGTCCATTTGCGCAGCATTTAAGCATGCGAAGCTTATGTGCTAAAGATTCGGCTATAAGTACCAGGATTCGAGGCTGGACGTCAAACTCAACCGGATCCAAGCAGGTTGCCTTATTCATTATCTCGCGGGCGTGTTTTATCTGATAGCCATTGAAAACAAAGTCCAGCACCGCTCCTGAAGACTGCAACAAATTCTACTAAGTAATTGAGAGTCTAACATCACGTTAAAACGATCTTCAGAAGCACGACCAACGATCCGAGATGAAACATCATTGCGTTAGTTAATTACTCTGTAAGAATAGATTTCCCACCTGAAAACTTTCCCGGGAAAAAGCTTATAAGACGCTCAAGGAGCCGACCGACCGCTGTAGACCACTGAAAAAAAGAAATGCTTTACCAGACTTATACTAAACTAGATATATATGTGCGAATTAAGTCACTGCGGATCGTCGAATTTCAAGTAAATACAGACTCATACAAGGGGTTTCTTATTCCCGTAATCAGTTTATTAACTGTGGGGTGAACCCGCTCAATGTCCCCGTGTGTCTACTCAAGTCTGCACACAACATGCTTAATACAGCCAAGCATCGGTCTTGGTAAGTCCACGGAAAATGCCTGAAGCGCCTTTTGTTGGTGTAAGAGAAAGTTCATTCAATTATCTAAAGAGTAGCAAATACTTTCTGTCGGCATTTTGTGATGATACACGAAAATTACTTTCTCCAGGCTGGTTTTTTCAATGCTTACTCAGCTGTGTGCACTTGAAATTATATTTTATTCCTCCAAGGTATTCAAAGTCACTGTTGAGGTGAGTGGCGGCCCGAGCCACGGTACCTTCTGCTCAGGTTCAAGGCTGTTGTGATGTTGATCCAGAATCTCCACAATGATGTGTATGCACCTTCTGTTATTAGGAAGGACAGTTCAGTCGATCCAGACTTATCTTCGAGCTTAATCGTCCAAAGATTGAGCTGCTATGCATTTCGATCTTTAGCACTCCAGGTTTGTATGCCATCACCGCAAATGAAATACTACATCGAAACGAAATGTTTTTTCAAAGGCCACTGAAGTAGATGAGGAATAACACAGATCCGAGCATAGACCGTTGAAGAATTCCTGTAGTGACTGAGAGCGCTGGAAGGTCTGATGTGGTTTCAACCCTAAAATTTATTTCATCAACGAAGAACTTCTCCTTGGATGCTCCCAATTCGTTCTTGACAAAGCGATGCATAACACGATCAAAAACCATGGCGAAACCGAAAATGACACTTGAGGTTTTGGCTCCTGTCAAACTGTTCACAAAGATGACCATATTAATAAAGCATGACCGGCTGGGATTAAAGCCATGATGAGTAGAAGCGTACAGGCAGTTCGCCAACAAGTGGTTAATGATGGCGCGCTTTAACAGCGCTTTGTTGTCTTGTACAGGATACTAGTAGAGCTTGCTAGCCTATAGCTGGCGGGGAAATACTAGTTCTCTGCCTTGAAGACCTGCTTCATGCATTATGAAGAATACCATTTCGGAATGTTTGTCTGCACGTACATAGAATTCTGCTAAACCAGCACCTACCTTTTTGAAGATCATAGGATGAACCTCATTTGGTCTCATTGTAATATATAAAAATCCTAAATAAGATGTCTTGAGCCTCTGTTTCGGAGACGTCTCAAACAAGGAATGGTTGCCAGAAGTTTTGTAAGGGTAGTTTGTGATAACAGACCTGCAGTACGGTATTGAAGACCACCGAGCGGTTCAAAAGTACAAAAGGAGGTCATGAGAAGGGCAAAATAGCAAGCAAGACTTGTTTTCTGTGTTTGATCATCGGGCACAATATATATGAAAACTAATCAGGACGAGTCGGAAAATCGGTCAATAGAGGTTATGAACGGCGTGTTTGCTATCAATTACGAAGTCACTGTTCCAGCTTGTAGGCTTGATTGATTATGGGCCAGGAGAGATTACGTGCCTGCACGAACGTCTTCTGAACGCAGAGGTCAGGATTGCGCAATCGGATACTAGTGGTCTCGGCAACGGTCATCACTCGAGATCTCACCATTTTTGATCGATTTTCAACGCTCGATAGTCACTTTAAAAGGCATCTTTCTTGATGGCAGCTCACAAGCGAGAACAGTGATTGCGTAACTGATAACAAAACAGCCGTCCATAACCTCTACTGACCGATTTTCCAACTCGTCCTAATTGTATATTGTATTTTGTTGTAATTAGCCTGTTGGCCAAGCACAGAAAACAAGTCGTGTTTTTTACCAACAAACAGTATTAACTTAAAAATTCGGCAAGAAGTTTGGGGTAGGAGGAAGACACAGCGGAAGAGCCGTAAAATTACTCTTCTCGGGCGGTTTGTACAGCTGAACAATAAATGTTTTGGGCGCAGGTCTGTAGTAATACATTTCCTCGTGCGAGTTTAATATATTCATTCTCTTCGCACTTGCAAGTATTTCAAACAATGCAGGGAGCATTTGGCAGTTTCCAACTGTTGGTGAGTTTATAATTTACAAACGGTCACGGGGTAGCCAACATATTCTACTCAAGAAGGCGAGAAGTGCTACACAGTTTACCTTATAACAACAGTTCATATTTTTTGTGGGTGACGTTTTGAAACGCATAGTGGTTCTAACCCTTAGGATCAAAACGAGACAGCTTTTCAAGTCACTAATATGGTCGTAACTGAAGCTTCAAACTGTAATATTTTTGTTGGTTGTTACAGTTGATAACAGAAGCGGAAACTCAGTATACGTAATAACTATTCTTAAGTGGTAGGTTGATGCTCTCGTTGTTTACCAGTCGACTATCGCTTGTGGAAGAGTTTAACCAGAAAGATATTGTGTCAGGGCGCTGGCATAGCGTATTTCATCATATAAGTACCACTAAGAGATTGGGGAATGCGTTCTCATAGACCGAGTCAAACCCACTCGCAGAAAGTAAAAAACATGTGATTACAGAAAGTTTTCTAGATCTTCGAGTAAGACATCATCATCGGATATGTTAGATGTGGATGAACGATGGGTACTTTCCATTTACTAAAAGTACGTTTCAGATGCGCAGTGTGATTCAGATTAACAAGAAATCACATTTAATAGGAGGTTTCAGTTTCTTGTTGACTATTAGTGTGGAGAGGTTTTGATTAATAAAGATCGCAGAGCTTTTTCTGTTTCGGACGAAGTCATTTTGATACGCTATTAACACAGAGATGTTCGTTTACTCATCACTGATGTGTAATTAATGCAAGGTTTCAGGAAAAACAGTTGTGAAGATTTGTGTATTCAACCACCGGCGTGTTTTTGGACAGACATGGTTGAGGACTACTTCCTCGTTTGCCTATGTGGGGAAGGAGATAGAAGGATGCAAGAAAAAGTTTGCGACAAGAATGCGGAACTTGAAAAGTGAGATGATGATAGCAGCATGGTGACCACCTTTTCTCACCCCGTGATTCTAATCAACCCTCTTCCACAGCGAGACCTCTTTGCCAATGCAGCGTGCTAACACTGCTAAGTCTGTGGTGTACAAGTGATGATCCGGCATAGATATATCAGAACACCTGTTATAACCTGTTGGCAAGCCACTGTAAGTGGGGTTCGTCACAAAGTTTGTAACGGAAGAATTTAATGGAACTGGCGGCTGATGCGGTTAGATTATGCGAATACTGTTCTTGTTTGGCCGAGTTTTTGTAAAGCAAATTCAGTTGGCAAAACGAAAGATTGAAGGCCATAAGAGGGTATCTCGCGGAAGCAGACAAACTCCCACTCACAACCCAGCTGTTTGTCTGCAAGGTATAGGCATTCTAACGCGGAACATTCAAATATATATTTAGGGTTTCCCTCAATTTGTTTCATTTTTTCTACCTTTTTGTTTCGAGTTAGAGCTTCCATTTATTCCTTTAACTGTGGTTGTTTTGCAGTTAAAACCGGTAGCAACCATTTGCATATTTTTGTTGACGATATTGGTAACAGGTGAGTAAAAATATCCTTTTAGTTGCCACCAAACCTACGGAAGCTGTTAAGCGCAGCCTTTCATCTGTCGAAACCAGTTGTACGTTGTTAAGAGTTTGGTGCAGGATACGTATTTCTAGGCTGTACAACAGTTAAAAATGGGGAGGTTTCCATCACGTAAGCTTAACAAGTTCAGATGGATTTATTTTGCATCCGGCAGTCTTTCCAGGATAACAAACGCTATCGGAGAGTCACTTCAGTATTTTGCATAACTCACGGAAGGTTTACTATTGTAGCGGACAAATAGATGTGTGCTTGACTGAAACAAATTGGTGACCGCCACTTTAAACGCGCCCGTTATCTATTTCTGATATCGTCCCTTCATTTTGTTATGTGCGTCACTTATTATCACCAATCTTGGGTGTATCTGCGTTCACGTTTCCGTTCCATGCGCTACACGCAGGACGCTTACTGACTGCACAATTTCTTCTTTCTCGTCGTGGCAATATATATAGTACTGCGCTGTTTGTAGACTTATGAGTTGTTGCCAGTGGGTAACTCAGAACACGAAGTAAAACTTTGTGGAAGTGTTTTCACACTATTCGACATATGTTTTGATGTAAGTTTTCGTTTCATAAAGCGGTTTGAGAGTTCATTTTGCTGGTGGTTTTCAGGTTCATGCCATCAGAATTTTTTGTAGCCCTATTGGTTTCGCTCGCACCTGTGTTTTTTGCATTGCAGTTGTGAAAATATAGCTGTTTCGTATTATGGAATGACCTGTGTTGTGCTTACCCTCAAACGTTCGCCCATATATAGAACAGCCGTCATTGCCCCGGTTGTACATCACATCTACGAAGTTGTTCTATTTTAAACAGATGGTACCTCCGCCCTGTATCCAACCGTTTTTAACCAGGCGAAAAAATAACGTTCCTTTATAGTGCATATTGTAAGATTCCACTTCATTCTTTCTGATTTCTTTCTTTTCTCCTGTACAGAGAGCTCGGTAATTTTCGCACGTTTTTGGTAATATATCTGAATAGAGCTTACGGCGAATAGATTTTTACTAGTAATTACTTCAAATAATAGTGGGCCACATCGTTCTCCTCCAATGGTAATTAACATGGAAACAAAAATGTGCTGGAATCAAGATATTTCCACTGTATTAGAGAATTACATTTGACTGATAAAGTTTATTAATATAGGCATCGAGTCCAAGAGTTGAATACAGATCTATTGGACGGTAGTCGTAGCACTCATAATTTTCTTCAGCCCATTTTCTAAAGACATCATCACACCCCAAAACTTCCCCATCTACAATCACAAGGACCGGAGAAGAATACTTCCAGTAGAGTCCGCCAAGTTCCTCTTAATAAAACATAGTACTTTCAACAAACTCGTTTTTTGGCCGATATGAATGCTGTCCAGTCGAATTCGAGCATGTCACTAATTAAAGGTTTTTCAAAAGTTTGAGGATATGCTTCAAACAAGTCCTTTTTTCGAGTTATTTAAGTTTAAAATTACTTTTGCGCATAATAAAGCTTTTTGAAACGATTCTTTTCGAACAAGACCAAATATTTCTATTCTCATGGTAACGCTTGAATACGTGCGCAATAAACTATCAGTCATTGAAAGTGGTAAAACACAAATTCAGCGATTGATACACGGGTTCGAGGCAGAAGCCCAATGAACCCGGATCCAGTCGGCTTTTCTTGTTCAATGTCAAGCGGGCGTCTGTTAACCTGAAAGGCATTCAGTGAAAACAGGGTGTAGCACCGTTCTTGGGAATTATAGTAAATGTCAAAAAACAAGGTAAGACTACTTGCATAAAAGGTATTTTGGAAAATGAGAGTCGAGTAATGCTTTAAAGCGATCGCTAGAAGCGCTACTGACGACCTCAGCAGGGAGACTGTTCCAGAAGTTAACAATCCTGTAGGAAAAAAACGGCTGTCTAAGAAAGGTCCGAGGACGAAGCTTGAAAAGCTTCATGTTATGTCCTCGCCGACCGTCATCATTCGCGACAGTGAAGAACTGATCAACGAGGTCTACTCTAAAGAGAAAGTGTGTAAGAATTAAATCAGCGCGGAGTCGTCAAAATTCAATTGGGTATAGATCAAGAATTTCAAGTCGAGACTGGTACGCGACATTACTCAGGCCTGTGACTAGATTGGTAGCCACGCGCTGGACACGCTCAACGGCTAATATGTCCTCCTTCAGACCGGTATACACGACCTGATTGGCATACTCGAGGAGCGGTTTTATATAAACCCCGTAAAGCGTTTGGAACGCTTTCTTGTCTATGCGGGGGAAGTGCGCTTAATCATCCAAAGAGTAGCAAACCCTTTTTTTGCTGCCATCTTATGGTGATGAGCAAAAGAAAGGTTACACGACAACCAGATGCCCAGATCTTTCTTCAGATCGGTTTTCATGATATCTACTGTGCGGAGTGCGCTCTGAATCATGAAAGGGTTGCCAGAATCTCCACCGAGTGACATATGTGCGCACTTACTGTCATTTAGTGGGAGACTC
>JTDE01006473.1:0-18565 GCA_014338405.1 Paragonimus skrjabini miyazakii
TAGAAGGCGCAAATCACACACCTAAACCGGGTAGAAGTGCACACGACGTGCGGGCGGAAACCAGGGGGTGTTGTGGACTGGAATTGTGATTCAAAATCGCGAGCGCCCGTGTGGCATGGTAACTAGCGAGTTGGACAATAAAGATTGTGCTTTATTGGACGCCTTTTCGCTACATTATGTCCAATAGCAACATCGTCAATATGAAGACGGTATCAAACATGGTTGGCCAACATAACTGTTAGATTTTTTTTATATCGGTTGCTAACATGGTTGTCTGATTGTCTGACGGTGTTTACAATCCTCGACCGTGCCATTATGGCAAGTACTCCTCCAACTTAAGTTACAGCCTACACATCACTTGGCGTTTGATTTCGTGGCATATACTTAATCGCAGTCTAAATATTGTCAGATTGTCCGAAATTCGGTAACAGCACTCGCTGTAACCGAGCCCGAATGCGCCTTAATAGGCCTGTTGTTTAGCATAGTTATCACCGAGTTACCTCAAACTCAGCCAGCCCCATCAACATGACGTGACGCGGCCCAATTGTCACAAGTCTCTTTTGTATTCTTTAATCGGTTAATCACAGTACTGGATTTTTCGGTAGTATGTATGTCTAAAACTTTAGCGGTTTGCCATAGATCAGGATGTCCTTATGCACATAGAATCCATGCAATACTACTACTAGTGGCATAGGTTATTTCCTTAGTGGTAACATTTTCTTACAAGTCGTCAATTTCTCACCGATGCATCCTGCATGTTTATGACAGTGTTTATTTTTACTCCACCAGAGGCCTGCGATTCGATACGCTATGTCACATGTTGACTTACGCCAATGTACACGCGGGTTCGAAAGTGCTGTTGATCGAGACATGTGCAGGACTACTTCTTGGTGCTGTGCTGGAACGCCTTGGTTCGGCCTCGCTGGGCGGCTCTGTGATACAGTTTTTCCACGGGACTAGCCCGCCGAGACCGGAGATTAATCCGATGGCAGCCAGTGCCTATGACAAACAGGTGAGGTAAACAGTGTGTGTGGCGTATATCCCTAGTATGCTTTTTCATCCAACTGTTATGCGATTTTCTTCTATCCCAGTTTCAGGACACAAGCCTACGAAGTACCGTGTTTGCGCCCTTTTATGGTCATCTAATTTAAACAAACGCAACCCTCGCGCAACCCAGTTGGTCACTTATCCAATTGTCATTGCTAGGTTTATCGAATAACCAGCGTGAAATAATATGATTACAGCATTGGCTAAGTACGGATAGAGCCGCTTCCACAGTGTAACGTGACTGTTTTCTGGGAGAATTCTCAGTCTTTTACGTCGGTATTGTGGCTCATTCCTCGATTACACCTGATCGTTGTGAATATTGAAACAATACGATCTGTGCGGTTTCTTTCGTAAGTAGCTAGGATTACATTTACAAATTTGCGTTTGGATTGGCGCGACTGTTCTTACTTGGGTTTGTGAAGGCTGATATTATCTAGCTGTCATGTGAAGCTGTCGATGTAATAACAGTAAGTGTTGTATGGCGTAAGGAAAATATGAACAAAACCGTTAGAATATGAAGAGTGGTAGATACACGCATTTCCTATTGACTTCATTACCAAATTTACGGTAACATTTCATATCAAATTATCAGGGTTGGCGGAGTTGGTAGTCATTCGCCCAGTTTGGAAAGGTCACTAAGTCCTGGGCAGGGTCAGATTCATGAACAGTTGTTTCTGAATTCACAAGGATGATTTGAGTCTTATGATTGAATCCGCCTCAGCAAACGGCAAGACTCTGAGATTAAAATTAATGATTCTGGATGCACAAGCTAAGTCAATAATGTGGTCCACTGTGATTTTCCAACATTTTTCGGGTAAACATTAGATTATAGTGCAGTCGTGATCAAATCTTATCCCTCTCCTCGGCTACCCTGTGTACTGGTTTGTCTTGCTCGTCTGAATAATGTATTTATAAACGTGCGTTTCTGTTGAGCCAACCTGAAACTACTGAAGTTCAGCTATTATTTGGTACACGTAGATTTCCTGTAAAGCTTTTTTAATAGAACCATCTTCCCGGCGACTTATGAGTATATCTAGAAACGACTGACAATTAATGGTCTCAAGTTCACACGTTACCTCTAGGCGTTATACTAGAGTATCGAGTGTCTTTTTGGAACGACTGTGTTGGAGTATAGTTGACGTAGGGTTTATGGCCATCTGCGGCCAACTCCTACACAATGTTTGATATGAAAAATTCTGCTTAGAGAGGCTCCGGCGTATTCCTGATGGCCACCTCTTCTTTGCGACAGTAGGGCCGATCGAGAAAACGGAAAGTAACATTAACAGTCAAGTTTTTCCCCCGTATATCAGGCAGGAGAGGTAAAGTAACGTGACTCGTTTCAACGAACTCACAAATATAACCTATTGTATCATGTGGCGGAACATTCTTGGAGAGTGACTGAACGTCTCCAGAGCACTTCATCTCAGTAGCAAGATTAATGTTGTTCGTGTCACTAATCAGTTGCAAAGGGTCCCCGATCGACACGGTTAGAATGTTGATTAATCAACGTGATATAGATAGTCTGTCACTGCCAAGATTGGCCTGAGCACCATCCGAAATTTGTACGTCTTTGGGAGGCCGTAAAGTTGAGGCGTCGACAATCCATACGGTTTAATAGCTTTCTACGTCTTCTGTTCAGTTGTAATTGTGAGAGAAGTTGAGGATGTCCTACGTGATCCTTTATTTCAATGGTATTGTGCACTCTCTCTGTTTGCTGGGACCTCGTTTGGTCATTCAGTGTTGGTATCTTCCGCACATACGCATCTTTGTCTGAAATGACCTTGACCCCAGAGCCCTTTTTGGGCTGAAGTATTACTACATTTTCTGACTTCGCTTTTCTTAATGATTGGTGGTAGTGCTTCGTGGGAGTTACGGTGAGCCCGTAAGCTAAATCAGTCAGTTTAATTTTAAACCAGCTTAGTTTGTCCGTAGCGGTCGGCTGGAGATCAGTTAATTGGTCAGTTGGGTTCTTAGACTGAGCTTTAGCATTCCTACGGCTAAGCCTATGTGATTACATTTTATAATCAAGACGCAAGGCCACCGCTTGTAACTGTAACGAATTCGATTTTACTAGATAATAGAATACGTACCTCCTCAGATCCACTGGAATTGGTTCTCCAACAGGTTTCGCACGGGATTTCTACAAACGGTTGTTGCAAGTTCTGTTTGTACACTCGACGGTTGTCCTACAAAGTAGTATAAACAGCATAATGTTAGTTTTTCGCCGGTGGACAATAGACGGCAGTGTGTTTGACGCAAATCTGCAGGTTACGTTTTGTGTCGTTTCTGTGTAGACACTCGCAATACACCTGAAGTCATTATTGGTTACTTTCAGTTTATTCTTTCCTAAAAGTCACTAGAATTGATAGGGATATCGGCCTTATTATTTGCACTCAGTAAGAAACAATATCTTTACAAGTTCACGAGCGGTGATGCATCTCGAACTAGATACACAGTGCAGCAACTTGCAGGTACTAACGAGAATTTGTTGATTTGGAAATTTAAAGTTTGATCGAATCAGTTGGAATACAGAGAGTGTTAGATACACGCATTTTATATTAACTCGTCAGCAACAAATCTACAGCAAAACAATAATAAAGATCGTTTGTAATCTCTTCCTTTTCAGGTTTCCTCCGTCTCTCTGCTTGACGTGGTTCCTTTATTAACTGGGCAACTGATATTGGAGGATCAAAGCGTGAATAAGTTGTCCACAGTAATCGTTCATTTTTATTTGCCCGATAACTTCTTGTAGCCCATCGAAGTTCACGGAGTGAAGGAAAATGATTCCTTGTCCCATGTGGTGGATGCTAGTAAGTCAGAAGCATTTACGTAATTCCTATTAAGACACATGCGATTTGGCTCCTCTACCTTGTGAAAACCTAATGGTTTAATTATCTTGATGTTGATCAGCCTCGCATCTGTTAGGCTGTACGGGTAGGCAGTAGTGTCGAGTTTCTATACGTAGAGAAAGAATTTAGGAGTGCACAGGGGTTCACCCCAAAACCCCGGCGTTGACAGTGAATGTCGTGACTGCATTGGGTCATTGTGATCATTGCACAAGTAACTAAGAAAATCGTTTTGGGATTGAATGTCAGTGTAAGCTATGAGTATCATCTGAGCGTTCCGCGTGTTTGTTCCTGTATACTCGTTAATCCATGCATGCTGACACTCGAGTATGATGGAGTCATAAGCTGCTTCCCGTTTTTTGTTTGCATTTGTTTGGACAACCCTGAAGTTCACTAGACCTCTTAAACAGTTGCAATTCTAGTTACCTCAGTGGCAGTGATGTTGTGCACGAAATCAACGTCCATGGACTACTTCACACATATCCTACTTCGATTTGGATAATATACACGTGACCAGGCACTTTACAACAGCCCAATGATTACATTGAAAACTAAGTTAACCATTGAATGTAAGTATACAGCGGACTGTGCGTAACTTGACACGTGACGGCCAGCGCCATTCTTGTTTACGAACTAAAAATGTATTCTTTATATGAGAATTTGACGTAATGCAATGTTTTTCTTGTGCCATTTGTCGGTTGTCCTACTTTGATCACCGTACTTTCTTGGTAGATGGGCTCCAGATATCTCCAAACTAACGATACGGACTGCTGTTCGCATGGTTACGGGTTCGAATGCCTCTGTAATGTAGACAGCGCCCGTCTAGTTTTGATGCACATGTGTCAGGTAATTAACCGTATTTGATCACAAACAGTTCGGTCTTTGACTACGAGTCGTGCGTTGCCTTTGGTTTACCGATCAAACGCACACTCATCTAGAGTGTGCACTACAACGGTAGGAGCTTTTTGTACCAGCAGGCTGAATCCTAGAATCGGCCAGATGCAACAAAACCTTTAACTCGTGGACATACAAGCCCACACAACTTGACTACCATCTGTCCTCTCTTGCTTCGCGAGACATGGAACCTCCTCTTTGCATTCATCATCCACTCAGGATCCATAAACATGAATACCCGACTCATATTTCAACTCATCCTTTTCGTATCATTGTGGACATTTACGGTTTTATTGTCATAATAAGTACGACTTAAGATTACTGAATTGTCATTGCGGTTGTGTCTTCTAGTAACGGAACTGCTTTTCCACACTATTTGCTCTTCGCTGAAACAGTCTGCGTGATCTATCCCAATAATAACACTGTAAACTAGTTCCCTTCACCCATTTGCCGGATGATGTATGTAACTGGTCGGTTTCCGTCTGTTCTTTTCTAGGTCTTTTATTAGTTCAACCCCTAAACCTGTTTGTGCACTCCGTCTGTGGACGCTGTTCGAATGTTTCAACGAACGTGAGCACATTGTCCTTGGCTGGACTAATTCACATAAACGCTAAAGGGTGCATCATCTTGCAAACAGTTGCCCTCACTGGCTACCAGCGAAATGGTGGGCAGCTGCTTCGACCGCTAACTCTTGTGGACTCGAAATGAACGACTCATGACCAAGTAACAGGGTAGTAAACCGGACACTGGTCAACTGGATCACGGAGTCGCAGTCACTAAGGTTGCAAGAAGGTTTGTGATGCTTCTGAGATTGGTGGAAGTTCGAAGCAGCTGTCTACCGCATCGCTGGTGATCACTGTGACCTAGTGCCTACAAAAATATTTTGCAGTTCCTTCTGGAATTTTGGTGAATGCTTGCTTGTTTGCAGACTAGCCACGAATGGCCGACCAATTTGAGCCCGTAAGCGAAAAAAATACAGTAACTAAAAAACATGATGCGTTTTTCTCCCGCTTTGTGTATAAATCTTTCTGTTTTTAATCACCGAAACCTTTACAAACCGACTGAACATATAAAAGTACTCAGATCTAACAGTTTTTCTCAATCTTACACAATCTTGTAATCATGATCTCTTCTAGATTTAATTTGTACGTTTATTTTAAGTCTTCTAGCTTTACATCACGAAACGTATGGCGATATGAGGCGACATACGAGGTCAGATTTAGGGGCTGGGTATTGTTACACTGCTTAAAAACTTAGATAAGAACACTACTGATGCAGCCAGAGCTCACCTGCATGTCTGCATCATTATCACCGAACCGGTTAAGGCCCCATTCCATAAATTTGTCCGCGCAACATTGAATACCGTTGGCTAGTACATGTGATTTCACTGATCGACAATAGTGTGAAGTTTGCCTTCTGAACTAACACACTTAAATTCCTGTCGAGTCGATATAACAAATGGCTAGGGTGCAATCACGAAAACGGCCTTTTTTAAATTTACTCTTGTGTCCAATTGGTTACTCTATAAAGTCATTAACTACTATTGTTTTTCGACCCCTCCAAGCTGTTTCATTTACCTATCGGGACAATTTGCGGCGTTGATTACCAGTCATATTGTTGTAGATCCATATCTCGGTTGCTTCAATAACCCCCACTTAGCCTTAGGCAACCTTACAATTTCCAGTCTCTATGTGATCTGTTCTGCTATATAACAACAAGCGCCTCATGATGTAAGAACGTAGAACTTCGCTTCATTGAGACTGCGACTTTGTGGACTTAAACCGATTGAAATGTATTTTTTTGTTTACCTACCGTCATTCTCTGTAGCTGACATTGATTTGCCTTGCAAGGTCGTCACAACAGAAGCCAACCAGATAGCTGGGAATGAATCTGATCCAAAATCACATGATACAGACGAGGCGGTAATTTGTGCTCGACGGGCGGTTCGATTGGCCAGAAAGCGAGTTGGCTATGAGCAATTGATAGGACCAAATGCTGTGCCAGCCGATGCACTCATCATCGCCACTCGATTCCATCCGGTCGATCTCACTTTGTTGCTCATGCAGTTCTTGCCTGTGGGAAAGCCGGTGGTGGTTTATGCCCAGTTTTTACAGGTTGGTGTTTGGTTGTATATCTGGATATTACACAAATTGTTTGTAACCGAGTTGTTATTTTCAATCGTTATTATTGATTTTACCCATATGTGATTTGTGTAATAGTTAGGTAAGCTCATGAACTTGATTGGTGCCG
Organism: Paragonimus skrjabini miyazakii; assembly: GCA_014338405.1. Classification (NCBI taxonomy): domain Eukaryota; kingdom Metazoa; phylum Platyhelminthes; class Trematoda; order Plagiorchiida; family Troglotrematidae; genus Paragonimus; species Paragonimus skrjabini miyazakii. The sequence goes on from JTDE01006473.1 coordinate 7,038, forward strand.
ACGCTATCCCACCCTGACCCTTTCTCTCTACTCATGCTTCATTGTCCCCTCCGTTTTTGACGTTCAGTTAGCTTACTGATTTAAATGGACTCAACGGTTGCTCGACCAGTTTCCTATTTCTTAACATTGAATCCTGATAATTAGATCGCTCCACTTGCAAGTAGTTCGCTCCGTGGGTCGCTAGGTAGTTAGTTGATTTTCATAATCGTCACACACGCCAGGGGATCGAACCCTATACTTATAAGTAGGTATCAGAGTGGTAGTTCACCCACTCACCCACTAGACCATTGAACCACGGCCATTGAGGTTGCAGGGAATTCTGTACGTTTCTTCCCTTAACTGTTACATTTTCCACCGATTGAAATCGATCGGCTGTTTCTGTTGGCCTACAATCTAAGATCGATTCACCGCGATCCCGGAAGTGTGAGAGAATCTCTTGCAAGCGGTTGATTCTAGTTATATAGTGGCCGGCTGTTTTGTCCTGTTTAGGTCTCCCCAGTACCACGCCCGCCGATGACTCGAACCTATCACGTTGGATTGAACCTCAGGATAGTAGTTCAGGCGTATCCACTAGATCGCGGGGTTACTAGAGGGATGTGGGAGTTAAACAATAGTTTGCAGTTCACCCAAAAATGATTGGTCGATTTCAGTTTATGAGATTAGCAGGCATATCATTTGTGACGGGTGGACCGTTGCCCATGTGTAAGTGGTGTTTGTTGTCACACTCTGCCGTTCGAACTTCTACCACCCAATCCCTAAGTCACTACTTGTATCCTTGTTGACAGTCGACTTTCTTCTTTCACGATTAGTATGTCATCTGCGTCTCATGTTACGAGGGCGTAAATCAACAGAGTTATCACCGTTTTTCGATGCCCATTTTTACCGAACATCACTTCACGACCTGATTTGTTCCTTAGTTGTGCTTGTTGTTGAGCCCATGGAGTTTTTGTTCAGATCCATAACGCCTGTATTTTCTGCCGGTTCACAAATCGGCATCAAATCATAGAGAAGTATCATAGTCGGTCAAAACAAAGTAGTATGTGGCTTAGCCGACATTCCTTATATCTCTGTGTAAGGTGCCTTGTTCCTTCTAGTTGTAGTCTTGTGTTGGTGTAGTGGCTTGATATTCACTCACTGTATGTATAAACCAATTGGCTTTTATCGTTTGCTTCCTGATGTCGAGCGATTATGTGACCTTTGTTGAACACTGATAATTCATCCGGTCACCGTCCCTCTTTACCCTTTATGTGATCTTCATTCCTTCACCCCACTCACTGCAGTTCCACGTGGCCGGGTATTGACAGCAAAAAACAGTAAGCACCTGGACAATCTTTTGGAATATAAAAGTCAGACAAACCTGTAGTTTGGATGGCGAATTCTGCATGCACCTGGAACAACTGTGTTTAATTGTTTGGACTTTATAAAAGTTCGGGAGCTCTCAGGTGGTTAGCCAACAATAGACACTCATTGAAATTCATTGTGTGTGATTACAGGGTACTCGTGGAGCTTCTTCCTGGGAGCTGTTTTGTTTAGTCATCTCTTCATCAACGCATATGTTAATTTTCCGCGTCAACCCGCACTCCGGAATGGAACATTGAACAAACACAGCTTCAGTGCCGCAGCTACATTTAAAGTGCCGCAACTGAATAAACAGTGCATGCTGGAACACATTGTGTAGCCTCTGATTTTCCGTGCCAAAGTAGACTAGACGTAAACTGGTTGTTTAGGTACGATGCTTCCCGATTACTGAGAGCAAGAAAAAGATTGACTCGGTGTGTTCCATCCTGGACTTTCGATACAGAAGTCGGACCTACTGGGGGCGCAACGTTAATTTTACACTCCATTGAGATCCGATAATCAAATATGTTGGCGTTTGCACCTTTCGGATATAGTGTATAATGTACCCTTGTTCGATATGGAGACAGTAGTAATCAGACGTCTTGAATGGCTTTCATGGTGAAGGATAGAGAACACTCCGAACCCTACCGCACTAGACCCGTGCCACAGCATGCTTCCTTGTGGGGCCGGTGATCCGAAGGTGGATGGTGTTCACTCAGTCCTATTTCCGTGTACACCTTCCATACTCCTCCGGGCTGCTGGTGTTCACAATGACTTGTACGGCATCGAGCTTATAAAGCTCGCGATTAAGGTTTTCAAACTCATCTGTTTTATCAGTCAAACGATCCTGGCCTCATGGTCCCAATATCCGGCTCTCTGTTTTACTCATTTCCTGACGGATTTTGTGCCGATATCAAAGGTGCAAACGCGTTTATTACGTTACGACTAAATCGTGCCAATCATCCGTTTGGTTGGCAACCCTCTGATCAGCATATTTTAGCCAGTGTCTTATTTTCTTTGCATTATTTCTGATACGTAATCAGCGTACAATCCCGAAACCTCTTACTTGACTATCCAGCCCTTAATGGAAATCAGAACCTCGCACGGGCGAGTGAATCGACATACAGACAGCTTTTCATTAAAGCATACACAACTTCCGTTTATAGGATAGCGAGCACAATCGTACTCACTAGAACCAGACGGGTTGGCAGTCATTGAGTTCCAGTTATTTCAGGTCAAGTGAATCGACGGGTTAAGCGAGTCGATATGTAATCAGAAACTGACGGTGGGTCGTTGTGTAATCACGAACTACTGGGTCGGCGGATTAAACGATTCGATTCATCATACATTTGCGTCTTAACTAATTCGGTTGTTATCCCCTGTCAGCATTTTTTGTCCTCACAGCACCCTCGCTGCGCCGAATCGGAGAGTCTACGCGAAGCGAACACTGTTTTCTAATGCATTTTCATTGGCACCTCACCACGAGGTCCTGTTCATCCTGGCCTGTATGGATGCATTTGAGAGTGGGTATGATCAAAGTAGGACTTATCGTTGTGTGCTAGTTGATGCCTGGATGAAGTAGCATTCTTCACATTACGACTGATAATTAGCTATACTGCGCTCATTATAGTGTTCTTATGCCCCCCTGAGTAGTTTGTCAGCACCAGGAGTTGATGCTTCACCGCTGCACAACTGTGCACAAGTGCCATTTGTCCAAACCTTCTAGACAACGTTTAATCACTAATTATCATAAGAGCAAGGCGGCATTCATTGGACAATTTCGTCACGGCTTTCTCGGTCTATTTCTGTTTGTCTCCCTTACTTCATAGATGGGCCAGGAAGACATTTTCTTTTATTATATTACATCCGTCCTAATGTTTTCGGTCTAACAGCTACGTGAAACACGAAGTACACATCTCGGGAATCAACTTTACCAACAGTTCCTTTCACTCGTCTTTGCCAAATTATCGATGAATTTAGAAAAAAACTTGGCATAGGATGCATTACATTTTGGGTAGTACGTTGGCATTCACAACATACCACCTAACCATTTAAGTTTAGATGTTTTCAGGTTTTGGTGAATGAAGTTGGTCGCTACATACAGTTATATGCAAACAGCTATATTTTACAACACTGAAGTACAGTTGCACAATCTGTGCTTTTATGAGTGCGATTCCTTCGATTCGGAGTGTGACCGAACGTGGCACACACTGCCTCATCCCTAGCTATCCGGGCACCAATTTCACTTCATCATGTTCATATGAACAGTTGGAATATGTATGTGTGATTAGAAGAGACACCTACTGGGTATTGGACGATTTATTGTGAATTTTTAAGTCCACGGTAGGATCTCTTATCAAACAAGTAAATGAATGCTGAAATGTGGTTGTTCTGCCACTAACCGCGTTTGCCTGTCGATCTGTCTTCACTCCTCTTTCGTTTCAGTGTCAACGATGCTGATTTAATTGCTGTCTACATCCACGTAGGTGCCTCCCCTAGTCCTGAGCTGCACCAGTCGCATATATTGCGAACTGGAGAGAATTTTAACTTAAGCAAAACGAAGCAAAAATATTGATCTTGTTCTTGCTTGTTCTGTACCTAACTATCCGTGTAACGTTCATTTCTGTACATACAAGTTCACGTATAAATTGTGGATGTATAATGTCAGGTTGAATGAAAATCCATGTATAAAGGTTGGCGATCACACTGTGTGAATTAGGTATAGAAGCACCGGGCTTTCGTTCAGTAATTTGTCATCCTGATGCACTGAAGGTTAATTTCTAGTTGTGACAAACTTTTGGTTTATAACTATCTTTTCTGTCTCGATTTCCAACAGATGTAGTCCACATAGTTGGAGGTTGCAAAAATGATGAACTTCTGTGCTGACTCCGGCACCTCCATTTGTGAGCCCTAATCAGTCCAAACGAGGCTATATATATATATATATATATATATATATATATATGTTTGTAAACTGTATGCAGTGAAGCAGAAAAAGGAGATGTGGATCAAATTAATCGATTTTCACATCAGTCTACATAATTCCTCCTGATTATTAGGCGATATATGCTGAGCACCATACACAGTTGGAGAAAAGTGCACAACGTTTGTGTTTGTCATAAAATGAACGGTGTCTTCGGTCTCATTGGTTGCTATTAAGCTGGCGAAGTTTATTGTACCGCTTATTCCCTGTAAATTTTTGATTAGCCCTATTATGTGATATTCTGCTACAATTGCTTTGAAAACGACGACCACTTAGCTGTCTACGGTTTGTTGGCTTATGAGCCTTTTGTTCAATTGTTGTAACTTGATATATGGCCTACGAGTGCGTAAACGGAAACGAAATAACGATCAATGAAACGGCGGATAATAGCACGACGAATAACGGTAATGGACAACGAGTACGGACTGTACGCGGTCAATTAGTCTCTGCCTGTCCAACCCATCCACCCAGGGCTACCGCATGAACACAGAGAAGAAAACTGGCCTTCGAACAGAGCTTCTTTATGTCGCTCAGCCCGAAGACAACCTGGTCACAAGCTCGTTCGTATTTACAGGGTTTGCGATTAGCAACAAGCAAGGTCAAATGGAATGGACCAGATAAAAGTCTAAACAGTACAGTCTAAGCGTGTAGTCGGGATGACAACAACAGTTGTCACGAGGGCGTAGGTTGATTGTGAAGGCCGGAGCCGCGCACGACCATGGCAAAGGTAAAGGTCACTCACAAGTGAACTTTGTTACTTCTGGTCACTCAATGTTTTCGGGGAACTGGCAACTTCCCTGACATCAATGTAACCCCGAATGTACTTATCGATTAAAATCCGGCTGTTGAGCAAATCAGAGTAAACAGCCGGATGGTATTACCTGTCCCATCGTTAGGTTGTTCGGCTTCTAGTCTTCATACGCACACTCTTACGTTCGATGTCTTAAGATGCACTTATGCCTCGCCCGTTTGCTCTCTACATTACAATCGATCAGCAAATTTTAATGGTTATAGCCAGCCTGCTGAGTTAGATATCTTTTTGTTGGGTCGGCTGAAGTGTTAATTGATTGACTGGACGTTATTCACAAGAACCACACGATCGATCGGTGAACAACGACTGCTTCATCCACTAAGAGGTACTAACTACCCTGGTCATTTCTTGCCAAACCATATATGTATTGCCTGAAAATGACCTCCGGTGTTCAAATGGAATTTCGATTGCTCCCGTGTTGGTTGACCTAACACGCCGGTCAGTTTGCGTGATTTTATTGTTGGAACTACATGAACTGACTGATTTGTCTCATAACCTAGTTTTAAAATCCCTACCTGGGTTTATGTCAGGTGTCCAGTTCTCTTTCAGGTACAAGCCGTCCGGTCCGCTAGCTAAAATAACACGATTCAGAAAGTCTTAGCGTTCACTGGATGACTCGTTATCATACGTTTGCGCGTACTGGAATTTGCAGAGACGTTAACGACCTTCCATTATGGCTTAACGACCCCCTTATAGATATCCGTTTACCTACCGATCGCGCGTTATGGGTTAGGGTAAACAGGCGGTTATTACATCTTCTCTGGAGACGATCACAAACGAATGTGATTGGGCGTTCTAGTATGATAATTTGGTCATGTCTGTTGTGAAGTCATTGGCGCGGTCTTCAATATGGTTGCATCACAAGCAAAAATCGCGATTGTGTCAAGGATGTGCACTGCTAGTGAGCTTTAGCAGAAGCGGGACTCGAGTTTAGGGCTTTTTCATACTGTACTGATTAAAAGTCTGTCATTATGCTGAGCGGTGTTTTCTAGCTAAATTCACTTACTTCACTATAAACCTAAGTTCTTTCTTTTGAGTGTCATACAATGTGGCCATTAAAACATACTTTCACTTTGAGATTTCACCCCACATATGCCTTAACTCTGTTAGCTCTCCATATTCATAGTTGACCAGCTGCTCTTCAATTGTTTTCTCTCTCTAGTATTAGTTTAGAATACTTCAGTGCTATTAACGTTAACTTCCAGATACTTTCAACTGTTGACCGAAAATTAATTGGTGAACGGACGTCTGGCGCAATTTACCTAACTTTTTCAATGTTTCTTTCTGAAAATAGCCTTTAGTCGATCTCTACAATGCTATCAAACAAAGAGGAGGCGTGACTCACCTTCGTCTAACTGACTCGTGGTTCCGTACACTTCAAGTACTCCCCAACCGGACACATCCGGAAGTGAGCATGTTAGCATCAGGAGGCTATCTGTTGACGGCTTACACTGTGGAACCCCGTCCAAATTCCAAGCAATTGCTTGCAAGCGGTCTCATATCCTCAACACGCCCGGATAACCCCCAGTAAACTGATCCGTAGATATTGCTAGTCCATGAACGTGTGTACAGATTTATATTGGACAATAAAATTTTATCTTAACGTGTCATATTCTTTTGATACCGTAATTTTGCTCAATTGTTTTCCGATTCCTTGATTTTCTGTGATTTGGTCCTATTCACATGTTCTTACTGACTGTTTATCGGCAATAGTAAACCTTGCGTTTAAAAATGAGGAATTGTGGTAATAATTACTACAACCTCCGACCAAACGATTACGTGTTTACATCCTACCTGCGCATCCCAACAGCATTTGCTACAGTGTGCATTACCATTAACCATCATTGTCCGACATTTACATTATTAGTATGTACAGAAATTACGAAGGGTTGACGCAGTGTGCATCAAAAAGGCATATGTTGCTGATATTCTCCATTGCGCACGCTGCATTCGAGTTTCTTTTAGGCTGTGTATCTTTTAGTGTTGTCAGTAAAGTGCTTGTTCCGCTTTACTTAAATAATGGGAGCGGCGCTATCAATCTGAGACCTGAGCGATCGGACCTGGTGCAACTCTCTTCGTGGAAGATCGCCGCACAATGTTCTTTGGTTTTCAGGTCCGTATCTTCCTAGTTATTGACTTACATTCGGTTGTAGCGCACATGAGCTATAGAGGGAACTCCTTTCCAATCGTATCCAGTTGATGTTCGTATCTTCCTGGTTATTTTTCCTCTCTCTCACACACCTAGTAAAAAGTGAATAGAAAAGAAAACGAACTTCGCCAACTCTTAATGACGTGCTTTCAACGAATCAGTTAGTGAAAAAGATCGTTATTTCGTTTCGTGTTTTATAAAAGCAACTTTTAAATACCAAATCTATTTGCAATGCAAATGGATTACCAATAGAAGTTCGAGGAGTTTCGTTATTTCAAATGGAACACCACACAAATTTGATTGTAGTCTTTGCATTCAGATGGGCCTTTCCGCCGGCGCACCCCGGCAGGAGGCACTAGACTCCAGTTTAGTTCTTATCAGAGCACATATCTTAGTTTGGATCGGTGTTTGCACGCCACCCTCGTGCTTGTGAGACTAGCGTGTTTACCACATTGCCAGACATGGCCGAATACTTATTTCCAAACGCTCTACAGGTTTCTAACGCGCCTGGTCAAGCAACTTCTTGGTGGAAACGCCAAGCCAAACGAGAACAGATCATGAGTGTGTGATCAACATGTGACAATAAGGCGGACGTGAATTTACTGGAGAAAGCGTATTTCGCTCTTGGGTACACGTATGGGGAGTATGAAGAACATTGCGTTTGTTGTATGTACGCTTACTCTTGCTGGCTTACAGTCACTCCTGTATTTTCAGTTTGTTGACCGTGGATGCTTTTTTTTGCAGCATCATAAGTCATGTCCTCAGTTTTCCAGTGTATAATTTTAATCACTGGAATGTTTCGTGTTCAAACGTGTGTTTAGCGTCATTTTGTAAAACTCAATTGTTTTTCTGGTTACAGCTTGTTTGATTTGTTTCCTACTGGAGTGTGTTGATGCAGACAATCATTGGTGATCAGAATGACGAGGTATTCAAGGAGCTTTATGCACGAGAGTTGGAATACAATTTGCTTGAAGAGGTCCTGTTGGACATGACTTATGATGCAGAACTCGGGTTTCTGTCTCCAAGTGAGACGCAACTTTTAGAGGTGTTATCTGCGGGTTGGGCCGCAGCTCATTTACAAATGCATGCCGATCAACCTATTCCCCTACTTTTTGGTTATTCCTCACTGAGTAAGAAACAACAGATCTCGTTCTTTTCTCGTGTGGAAGATAAATTTACTCAACGTCTTGAAGCGATCCCTGTTGAGCTGACCGGTATGCACTTTGATAACTGTCAAGTTCGGATTAGACGATACAAAAAAAAGCCTGAAACAGCTCGATCTATGCAAGAAACAGATCCTAGTGGATCTTCGGGCCGCCCAAAACAAGTTTGCAGAAGTAGGTTCAACTTCAGCACATTCTATCGATGTATTCAGACTATTTCACAGATTTGCTCTGTGACTTCACGGTTGTTTAGCGAGACTCGAAACAAGACACAGACCCGTTCAAATTTGTTGTTAGCCTCTGTGCTTTTGGAAGAGGCCGAGTGTTTGTCAGCGCAAATGACAAATTTGGAACATACTATTCCGCACGAGGCTCGGAAGCATTCGGACACGTTGGACTATCTGAAACGAACCAAGTATGTTTCAAACAGTTGCTTACAGTGTTATTAGAAAAGTGTCTGTGACCACTAGACATGTAAGGAGCGATAAACCATTTCATTAGTTTTATCTTTTTGGAGCTTTTTTACTATTCGTAAGCCATATGGAATTTAGATTATCGCAACTTTTATCATTTGCAAGTGCCCATCAGCATTTTAAGCTTATCGGTCGGTCCACTTGAATCTTGGATTTTACTAGCAAATTAGAGCTGATCGGCGGTTTGTATACATGTTCTTTTGTACGCGGAGGTTCTAATGTTGGCCCTTGTTCTTGAAACCAATTAGATCGCCATTCCATCAGCAACTCACCATGGGTTTTCTTGTCGTTAATCAACTCTTTCTGATTGATGTTAACCTGTCTTCATGATTATGTTCATCTACCGTCGTTGTCACCCAACGCTGGCTATCAAGCTTAGTGACAAAGCACCCACTATGTTCGCTCCTTATCCTGGAATGATTAACCGAAGTGCATACGCCTAGTACGTTCGCTTGGAAACTGGATACGCGTGCCAGTGTGCCGTCACGCTAAGCCCTGTGTACTGATGGCAACAGTTAGTTGAATGTTGTGGCTATGCAATCGACCAGGATATGCGTTTCGGCGTAAGGTTAGCTAACTTACGGCTGTGGCATCTTTCTATGTTGATTGGCCACTGATTAAAACTGGCGAAGCCTAGCTATGAATAGTAACCTTGACTAAGGACAGTGGTTACAGCCTAAAAGCGGTGCGTGCGGGCTGAAAACGAGCAGAGAAACCTAACTTATGATATAAAAACCTGTTGGAAGTTTTTCATTTGACCTTTCAACAACAGTTGTGTTTATACGCGACTGTATTTGAACGTTTGGGCGTATGCTTTCGATAAGACTGTGTCAGGTCACGCTGTGTTGAAGTGTGCTTGAAACCTATTGAGTATCGTTAATTTCAGAACGACTTTTGAGTAATTGATGATCTGGTTTGTCGAGAACGTTTCACCCGTGGCATAGAACCTTTTTCAGACCAGATAAACCCGTTACAAACCTGGTGGTATTTGGGACAAGTCAGACGTAATAAGCTAGACGAGACAGAAGGTAACATGTCGTAGGTCAACTGTACATAGACGAGGGCCGATGCTGGGTTCAAATTACCAATTACGTCAGATCTGGGACAAGTAGATAGCGGGACAGAAATGAAACCGATAGAATCAGTCTGATCAAAGAACCCGTTGTTGTTGATGAAAGTGAATAGGGAGATTATATTTGTTGAGGTTGTCGTTTCGTCCAACCATCAGTGCAAGCCAATTCGATCGATCCAAGGCTGGCTGCCATGCGTCGGGGAGTTCAGCTCCGTCAATTCCATTCACAACACATTTAGCCTTCACAATTTCGATGACCTTTGCAACCAAATGTTCCCTATTAGTTCTGGGCCCTTGTCTAATTGCTTCAACATTTTGCAGATCACTTTAGTGACCTATGTCTAACGCGTGACCAGCGACTGCGGGATCTTGGCCTGATATTCCACTTGATTTTGAGGTGCTTTTCTGACATTTTTTCGGTGCCTACTTACTTTAGTTCCAAGTTCTCGTGCCTTCTACCCAGTATAAACTTCTGAGCAGTTTTTGCATTTTGTTCTATGTATTCGCGATTACTAGTTCTCTCAATCGGCAAAAGGTCTTTAAGATACACCACAACTTTGCGCAATGTCGATAAACAGTCATGATGCCTGATTTGCTCAAGATCCTACGATTAGCCTCTAAGTGGAATAACAGTGATGCTTTTCTATTCCTTTGATATATTTACTTCTGGGCTGAGAACACATTAATTGTCGTTTAAGAAACTGTTCATTGCGGTACCCACTGCTTCTCTTCACGCTATTTTTTGATCCATGTCTACACGTAGATGTCATACTCTATGGAGCATTGAGCTTAAAATACTAACATAGACCTGTTTATGATAAACAGACTTATAGCCAGGTATCATAGGTGGTTCTGTGACAGACGATGGATCTTTGTTGTGCCATCTGGACCAGACTGTCCAGAAATGGCAGTTAGCCACTCGTCGATTCTGGTTCCTTCGTCCATCTGATTTTGGAAACGTTTTGTATACCGGTCTAGTGAGATTGTAACACAAAAACCTTGAGCGTCTGTTCCGCAGGATAAGAATGCATAGACAGTCGCACACACTATATGTTCAGTTTGGTGTTGTCCGGCGAAGTTGAACAATGTTCACTAGTGGTTGCGAGTAACTTCTGAGGCGGTGTTTCTCTTGATCGTTGTTCAGAAGACTCATCGGATTACCAAGATATATTGTAACCTCAAAGTGCAAAATGCTTCTCCAAGACTACTGTTATTACGTTTATTTACTGTTAGATAATGAAGCTATGGAGGTTGTTGACCAGTTTGCGCACCTAGGAACTTTTATCAACAGCGTTGGAAGTACGGGGAACGAATTGGGGTTTCGTGTCTCGAAGGGCAGTATTCTCCAGTCTGGGACATCTGTGATGACAGAGAGACATCATCATCATCATCATCAAAACAGCCATGAGCCTGACCAAAAGGTACTGTGGCTCGGGCCGCCGCTCACCTCAACAGTGACGTGGAATATCCTAGAAGAAAACGTTACTAAGAAGGGTGAAAATTATTGAGAAAAGACTAAGAGGAAGAAGCGGAAATGGA
>JTDE01006474.1:3660-16375 GCA_014338405.1 Paragonimus skrjabini miyazakii
CAATTCCTTCATCCTCCTTCACCACAGACACGTTGCGGACGACCGCACAAACATCCTGTTTGTTTTGCAGACTACGCAGACTAATGTCATTCAACTTTTCGACCGTTTTCATAACCTAACTAACGCTCTATGGGGGGCCACCTGTAGCGTTTTGTACAGCATTTCGTATTTCATAATTCTCATTGTTTTTCGCACTTTTCACTCTCTTCAAATTCACATGTACACTCGTTTAAATCATGTGAGTTGATTCAAGTAACAAAAAAAATCGACTTCCAAGGTCGCGAGCCCTGTGTTCTCTCTCTGCGATCAGTGTCGTCATTGTTCGGATTTTTGAGAGTCAACGGCTAACGGAATCTGCATTTATTTCAGCACATTCCCAAACTCATCGGTCGTCGGAATTACCTTCGTTTTGACCTCTAAAGTTACCTGGGAACTATACGACAGATTGCATCAATTGGATACTTCATTCAGTGTGGTGGAACTCTGAACGACACACCCTCACGAACTACTGTGAGTCAGTTGTTTCCATTTTTTTATCACCTTTTTTGCTTTCATATTCACACCCGTATTGTATTTGGTGGTTAGATCTACTAAACACCTCACAACAGGTTAACCAGCCTTTTAACAGCTGCCAAACATACGGAGTAAATATAATCAACAGAAAAGGAAGCGATCATAACAAGTTAGAGTTCGGTGCATGCAGATGCACAAGTAAACACGTCACGACTGCATGCAAAACCAATCAAAGGTCTACGAATGTGCCGATTTTTTGCCCACGTCCTTGCGGCTGCACGTTTCGATATGTTCACCGGCAAATTCACCACAGAGAGGCGTAGCAAACACGGTAGTCGGTATCCTTCCATACAAAAATATCTGTAAATTCAATGATATGAAGGTATCACTGAGGTTTTTCGCGGGTACGAAAGGAAAAACGCTCCCGGTTAAGCCAAACGATAAACGCAAGAACCGCGATCAGTGACCTTCACAATGACGTTTTGTTTAGCCCACATAAACACAGGGAAAAATCAAACATGTGATGGGAACGAAGAAGAACCACGCATAGAAGAGATTAATTGCTCACAAATGGATATGTGAACGGAAACCTGTAAAAATGCACTACAGCTGTAGAGAAAGCGATGTGTGCATTACAATTCTCGATGAAAATTTCGAGTGAATTCAACGATTGGATTCAATAAAAATTGGCAATGTTTGTAAGGTGTCCCATGACTCAGGCAACTGTGTAGTTCGCCGGTAAAGTGGTTCAAAGCCGAAACGAGTTGAAAACGGCCATTAAAGCGGGAAAAGAGAAGTTTCACATTTTTCATGCAATATTAAAGTTTATTTTACAGGACAAATATATAGATTTCATCAAGTATACTAGTGGTGTTGCGATGAGAAAAATCTGTTGTACCTGAAAATTGCCCATATTCGCACTTTTTTCGAAAAAATTTATCGCCCTTTTTTTCTCGGTAAAACCATAATGTTGGCTTTCTTAATTGATTTTGCGTTCTGAAAATGCTTCCATCGGAATTTTCGTGGAGGAATACATCTGTTCACCTCGCGGAAACGCTCAATTTCACGCGGTTTTAGAGATATAGTAGAATTTGCAATTTTCGACCACGTTGCGTTTACATTGCATTGCACAGGAAATATCACATTAATTCGCAATGAAAACTACGTCGTCGCGGTTGTTGCTCAGTTACACATCAGAATTATATATTCAGCCTGTTTTCCTTATAGTATTCCTCGTTGAAAACTGTCTACGTCATCACCTGATTGTTAATACCTACGTTGTGGTGTAAACATGCGTAGCACGTCGCACCCCATCATTATAAACGTGCGTATTGTTTCGTTTGTTGCTTATTGATAATGCTTCAATGTAGCTGGTCATGTGTACGCGAGGCAGTGCTCACTTAACCGACGAATAATCACCAAGTTTGATCCTCGTTATATTTCTGACGAAAACATTGATTCCAACTTCTACCGTCTCAGCCACAACCCTTCTATCTTCGAGCCATGGATGCTCATGATTCCGATGACTGTTGGTCCATATTTTCGCCGGCTGCAGGTTCCACTGATTAATGCCTGATTGAACCGCACATATTCACGCTAGTAGTTGCTCCGTCCAGTTTACTTAAGCTATGATCAACGTTGTATAAATGAACACTGCAGGTATCAAAATAAACTTGTATTGGGACAGTTCAGGATGAGTTATAAAGATATCCGTCAGTTCCGGCAAAAACTGAGATAACATACTGACAGCCGCCAGCGAAGTCCTTTGACTTATCTAAAACGGTTACTGCCCAGCAGTGCAGTGAGGACATGAAGGACGTTTCCACCTGTAAGTCCTTGAAACTATCTACCATCCCCTGGCCGACGCAACCTGGTGACATTCTGTGCGACACTCCAACGGGTAAACCCAGACCTATTATCCCACTTTCATATCGTCGCACCGTTCTCAATCTTTTCCACCGTTTATCTCACCCCGGAAAACGCGGCACATTGAAGCTGATTGCACAGGGCTTTGTTTGGCCCTCGATGAACGAAGACATTCGTCTCTGGTCACAACAGTGTATGGAATGCCAAAGTAGTAAAGTTCACAGGCATACGATTACCATGCCTAGCACATTCTCCCAGCCAGACGCCCGTTTTTCCCATGTACACCTGGACGTTGTTGACCCACTACCACTCTCCAACAATTTTAGGTATATATTAACCTTAATCGACCGTTTCACCCGTTGGCCTTTAGCTGTGCCTACAAGAGATGTTTCGGTAGAGTCAGTCGCCAAAACCTTCTTGGAATATTGGATCGCTAATTTTGGTGTAATACCTACAATCGCTACTGATCGAGGCACCCAGTTCCAACCTCCCTTTTTCGCAATTTCACGGAGTTGTTGGGTTGTTCGCACATTAGGACGACGGCGCACAGTCCTTGCTCTAATGGCTTAGTCGGGCGTTTCCACCGACAACTAAAAGCTTCGATAACCGCGCAGTCGGACGCAACGAAGTGGAACGAACGTCTACCACTCATTCTCCTTGGAATCCGGTCTACCGTTAAAGAGGACATTGGCTGTACTACCTCTGAATTATTTTGCGGTACCATCTTGTACCTCCCAGGAGAATTGATCCAATCCTCAACTCACCCAGACCATGGTACGGATTACATTTCACGTTTGCGACAACACATGTCCGACCTTCGTTTCCCGCCGACCCGTCATCATTGGCGTCGAGAACATAAATCTTCAGATCTGTTTACATGTACATTTGTGTTTATGCGCTAAGACGCCACCAGGAAACCATTAAAATCAAGATATCTCAGTCCCATCAAAGCAGTTAAGTGTGATGAAAAATTCTTCATTATCGACAAGTCCGCATGAAACGAATCCGACTAAAACCAGCCTAAACAGAGAAGGATGTTGACCCACCGGACACGAGGCTGACTGAAAGACACCCCTCCTCACCCCCGAGAGTATCACATCCACCTGCAGCCCAGCCATCATGTTCTCGTGAACAACGCACCACACGTAGAAGGCGGTCTGTACACTGGCCGAAACACCTGACAAATTACAATAAGTGATGTGAATATCGAGCGTTTGGTTGTTCCCTCTTCACCGCCGTTCTTTCGTCGTGTTTTTAACCCACAAACGCTCTGTTGGGAAAGTTCTGTAACGTTTTGTACACTATTTTCTATTTCATAATTCTGATTATTATTCACACTTTTCACTTTCCTCAACTCCACATATACAACGAACGTTTAAACCAACTTCATCGAACTAATCAATAATCAGTGAATACAACTCACACACTTCCCGGTTCGCGAGCCTCGCGTTCTGTCTGCGTTCGGTGTCGCTGGTGCACAGAATTTTGGAGAGTTAGAAACTAACGGAGCCATCTGTCTATTGCGGGAAATTTCCACTTTTATCACTTTTTCGATCTCGTATCCACACCCGGATTTCGTGTAATGTTTAGGTCCACTACAGCATCAATGCTACAATGATCACGCCAAACAGTTCAGTCGATCTGGCAACAATCGTAGCTCCACATGACAACGATCCGGAAATAGAACAACTTCGTCTGTCCAGTTCTAGTAAGCTAGAGTGCGTTCCCACGAATTCATCCGATTGTATGATTATTTTTGACACTTCACAACGCATCCCTGATATGAACTCATTAGTGAGTTCATATCAAAATTTTAAGGTATCAAAAATAACATATATCACTATGTATAAAGCGACTATTATAAATGATAGTTTTGATATTCGCGTCCACATGTACACTTTTTGGTTGTCTTGGTTTGTAACCCAATTTTGTTTCACTCAAGCTATCCCTTTAGTAATATTCGTCCCGGGGCTACAATAACAACTCACTCTGTGCCTCGCTGGCTTGACATGTTTTCTTCGTACACTCTACTTTCCATGATCGATGCAAATACATGAGGGTCAATGTTCTGACTCCTTGCTTTTCATTTTCAACAGATTTTCGATAGTGAGCACAGACTAGGTATTAATCTGTTGGACCAGTTTCTACTATCGGTGAGCCCGTAATTTTCGAACGTTTCGCTACAGTCGTTCTTTGCGTGCTGAAAACTATCCGTAGGGAATGAAATCTGTCGAAAAACAGCAATTTTCTGAGAGATCCGTGGTTATCTGACAATATTTCGGTGGTAGCACTCAGGAATTTGAAAATCATTGGGTTTCGCAACAAAAATGGTCGCGAATCTTGAAAAATTCGTTTCAATCGACCGCTAATTTTTTGTCCTTCTTCTGGCGCCAAGATTGAGAATATTAATAGTGGATGTTGTGATGATACATGTAAGTTTTTTCTGAAGTGGCCTTTCGT
The DNA here is from genome assembly GCA_014338405.1 of Paragonimus skrjabini miyazakii. Lineage (NCBI taxonomy): Eukaryota > Metazoa > Platyhelminthes > Trematoda > Plagiorchiida > Troglotrematidae > Paragonimus > Paragonimus skrjabini miyazakii. The sequence goes on from JTDE01006474.1 coordinate 8,500, forward strand.
TTTCGATTAATAGTTGACCTGAATATATTGATGACTGATGTATTGTTTATGTATTTGATATTATGTGATGGATTATCTACAGGGATTCAAAGATTTATTCGAGAATCGTGAATTTTCTAGCTCCGTGGGGTTTCGAGGTTGTTTGGAGAAATATATGAAGGACCACAGTGTTTTTACGTGCTTGGCTCAAGCAAAAAGCAAGCAATGGACGCTTGAAGTATGATAATGCGAGTGTCCGTACTACCGAGGTTACATGGTAGATGGCGTACCGGTGTACCAAGTACAAGCGACGTAGGAGCGAAAGCCGCGGAGTAAAACGTGTTTAGTGGGTTGGGTTCACTGACTTTCCATTGCTCAGTTCTCGTGGTACATGTTGTCAATCACGCTTTAATGTCATTAGGAGGGAAACCATGTTGGTTGTTAGCTCTTTTACATTATAACACAGCCACATTATAACACATATAACACGTAACACATATAACACATTATGACACAGCCGCGACCTAACTGCCTTGATGTACGATGCGAACCCAACAAATCGTCGGCTCACTGCAAGTGAAATAAGCAGCTCTAGGCATCTGTTCGAGTAGAACACTCCAACCGCCCAGTTAAGACAGTATACTGCGGATGTTTATGGCAAGTATATAACGACAAATGATATTTGCAACATCCGTCACCGCTTGAAATCTCCGAAAATGAGTAAGTGGGTTCGTGCGCAGAAATGTTGCAGAAAATCTGTCCCAAATTCGGAGCATTTAGAGAAAGATGATGTTATGCGCGTCATCAAAGACGATAATGATGGATCCACGCACACCTCTTTCTCGCAGACGCAACAAGTACAGTTGTTCAGACGTATTCCCGATGTGGTCAACGTCAATGCCACGCATGGAACCAACCGCCACAGGTAGGTCCTTTATCGGTTCACATTTGCAGTTGTAGCTTGTCACTGACGGGATGGGCCATGGGAGGCCCGTAATGTGCGGTCATGTTCGCAGTGAAAAGTACGCTTCCCTGCGTCGATTGTTTGAGTTATTTCGTGATGTGATGGGGGATCACGCACCTGTTAGGACGTTTGTGATGGACAAAATGGCGACCCAAATGCGAGCAGCGTCAGTCGTGTTTGGGTGCGACATAATGTTATGTTACTTCCGTGTTCAAGATGCCGTAAGGAAACACGTGCGTTGGTGTAGTTAACCCTATAATCACCACTTAGACAAATTCATTTAGAAGCCGATATTTTTTTCATTGCATGACCACTTCGGATAACTTTGAATAGTGAGTGAAAACTTTTGTCCATTCATAGTTAAGCTTCAACCAAAGCGTTGCGTTACTCAGACGCACAGACCCGAAGTTTATGAACTATCTGATGTGCAATTGGCTTTTATAAAGACTAAGTGGGCCAGCCGTGCACAATCAAGGATTGTCCACTTGGGAAACCGAACAAACAACCGTCTGGAAAATGCAAATGGGCGACTTAAGAAGCGCACTCACCCACGAGATTTTTAGTCACGGCCATCAGTAAAATTTAATCCCACGGCGAGTGGGTAATGCGGGAGTTTGAGATGCACTGCACCTATGGTTGTGACCGCCGTGAGGTGGTTAGCGTCGACGTGTGCGTTAAGCACATACTGTCTCGGCTGACGACGTTCGCAGTCAAGTGGTGTTGAAGCATCTCGGTAGGCGTGCTCCCCTACTGCGCTGTAATCGACAAGACGAGTTCAAGGTAACCGCACCTTATAATATATCCATTTTTAGATTCGGGTGAGACATAAGGGTGCACAATGCACGGTTGACAACGGTGATGGCACGTGTGAGTGCAATTTTTATCGGTCCACGTGGTTACCGTAGATCCACATGCTGTCCGTTTTCAAAAAATTTCCGTCCATACAGCGGGTTGTTGTTAACGAAACCGCATTTGTTATAGGCCGTTTTCTAATCCATCGACGGTGGCTTGCCGAATACAACTTGCCTCGAAGCAACGTGTTTCGCCGAGAATATTGCATCAGGAGTTGGCCAAGCTGCAGAATGTTAAGTCCTGGACAGGAAGCCGTATTTTCAAGGCTGTTATAGCTTTCATGCACCAGTCCATCGCGAAGGTCAAGGCGGCATCACCACAGACGGACTTCCACATTTCTCCGTTCTGCGATGCCAGACAGTCAAGATGGAAGAAGAATGTTCACATGGGAGTGCCCTGTGGCTATTGTGGTGATCATGTTGACATGAATGGTTACCGATGCGGTAGTGATCGGCTGATTTTCCACTTAGAATGTGGCGTTGTTACTATAGAGTGCACGCGGGTTGACTGTCAAGCATAGACGTCAGTGCGTCCAACCATAGGTCGTGGCATTGTGACTATAGGATAATCTCTTGAAATCCTATGGGGTTCAATCTACTATGTGGTGCATGTAAATTCACAATTTCACCCAACTCATGGCTACCATATTGCCAAACCAGCCTATGCCCGACTACAATGAACGGTAATTATGACAACCAAATCACACAGATTAAAGCTTACATCTTGCCTGGAAATTGCCTATTGCTGTCGTGTCTACTTGTTCACAATGTCGTTAAATATCTGGTTTTCCCAGTTCCACGTGATGTTGATTATACAACCTCACATATAAGGCAGCTGTCAGCAACTGTTTGATAGATTATCGAATGCACAATCTAAAGAAAAATATTTCAAAGTTTATATTGCACACGTTCATCATTCTTTTGTTGCTAAAACTCCTCATATCAACAGAAGTCCAAATTTCAGCCACCTTGTAGTGGACAAGTGGGTACCCGCTAGACTCTCGCCCACTAACAATTCAGAACGCCTTTCCTGAAGAGCAATCGAAACGCAGTTCCAACAGGCATTGAACTGGAGAATACAACAGGGTTTGGAAACAAACCGTATATTTCCAGCAATTTTTGGAAATATGATAAGTAGTTAGCTCTAGCCAAGAGGAAGAAGAAAAGAGGCGCGAGATGGACCACAGCCCACTCGGCGGCACTCAAAAGCGCGCCAGGAGAAAAGTGCGTAGAAACTTCGAGCGCGTTAAACAACGCTCGAAAAGGTTCGGTCAAACGACCTTAAAGAGTGGAATAATAAATGAGTCGTTAGGAGAAGGACAGGCATTCGTTGAGTGCAATTAGTTAAACGACTGAAGAAATTGGCACTGAGTTCATATCAGGCCTCTCATTGCAGGCGTACATAGGATCATGCGTACAGAACAAACAAGCAGGAAAACGCGGTTGCAGCCGGGATCCTTAGAGAAGCCACACGATTGCTGGTCACTACAACCTCTTCAACATATTTCTTTATCCAAATGTCGCGATGTCCTAACGACACTGATAAAAGCGCTTACTACATCAAAACAGACCTATTTCTTACAGTAAAATGGGCACATTTCATGCTTTCTAAAATACTCCCTTAATTATCATTCATAATATATTAAAACCCACTTACTAACCGTCTACTCTTGTGGTCATTTACTCCCTGCGGATAGCTTTCAGCCCTTTGCGTCATGAATGCTAGTCATAGACGGTGATTTCTTGGGTTATCTTGGGGGGATTAAAAATTTCGCTTTTTCACCCTGGTATCTGGTGCAGGAATGAAAATCATCAAAATGTGTGTTACGGAGGCGTGTGTGTTTGTTTTAATTGGGCAATGAATGAAAACGAACTATACGTACGTCATTTTCGATTCTCCGTATGGCTGAAGTTGGTTTGCAGAAATAACATTGAAATGCAGAAATAATTTGTATATTAATACACATTAGCATCCAGAAATTGGTTATCATGTTACTAACCGATGGCACTGTTTTATTTTTAGGAAATGGGTTGTACTAAGGCATTTAAGATTGCTTTCGAAACTCGTGGATATCACACTTTCTTACAGTTCCGAGCGTGCCTGTAAAGGTACATGGAGGATGTCGGCGTTATATATGTTCGCGAAACGAGCTTTAGGTAGAAATCAGTCCTAAAATACGATAGGATAAGAGGACATTGGACCTTTAGAACCGTCTAGATTTTCTACCGTTGCACGAAGTACAAAAGACGTAAGAGTGAATGCAGAGGTATACGACGTGTTTAGTAAGTTGATATTTGTCTTTGTTAACATCTTAGTTCTCGCGACACCTGTTGCAAGTCAAAATTTTACGTGGTCCGGAGAAATGATTGCTTGGATGTGAGCTTTTTCGAGTTAGAACATAACCATCCAATTAATCGTCTGGCATACGAGTCTCAACCTACCCAATGAAGACTCACAGTCAGTGAATCGAATGACTCTAGGAGTCTATTTGAGTACAACACACTGACTTCCGATATTAATCAGTATTTCGCCAATGTTTACGGGAAGTTTATAACAACGGCTGACGTTGGAAACATTCGACGCAAGTTGAAGCCCGCATTGTCCAGTGAGTTTTTGGATGCATTATTTTAACCGAGCTTCAGAGAACCTAGTGAAAGTGATCGCTGATATTATGGAGAAAGGTTTCCTGCGTACCGTGCAGGATGAGAACAGTGGATATACACATATTTGTTTCTTTCAACGGACGGAAGTTAGGCTGTCTAGACGTTTTCCACATGTTTTAAACGTAGAGGCCACACACGGGACCAACAGGCACAAAAGTGTCACCGAACATTCTGATACTCTTGGAGCTTAAAGCTACATCAATTCCTAATTAGCGATGGCATGGGACATGGCCGACCGGTAATGTACGGGTACGTGCGTAGTGAGAAGTATGCCTCACTACATACGCTGTTCGAAATTTTTTGAGGTATGATAGGTGCGCACATACTGGCGAAGACGTTTGTGATGGACAAGAGGGCCGCGCAAATGAGGGCAGCCCGTGTGGTGCTCGGCTGTGACGTTCTGTTGTGTTACTTTCATGTTCGTGACGCCGTCCGAAAGCATGTAAGTGAACAAACTTTGTGTTGTCATGATCATTAATAGACAGCTTCCTGTCGCAGCCGGCATCTCTTTCACCGAATGGCTACGGCAGACGATGAACAGGAGTATGTTGCATGGTTAAACAATCTACGTTATGGGTTCAGCCGTGACTTACGTATAATCGGCCGAACAGATAAAAAGTTCATGAATTATTTGTTATGCAGTTGACTTTACATCGAGCCAAAGTGGGCTATTCATTCACAAGGTAATGTTGTCAACTTTGGAAACCGCACCAATGATCGCCTTGAGAATGCTATCGGACGACCGAAGAAAAGGACGCACCACAGGGACAGTTTAGCTATCGCCATTCGAAAGATATGAATCCACAGCGAGTGCCTCATGCGGGACTTCCAAGTGCAGACGACTTACAAATGCAATCGTCATAAAGTTATGGTTGTCAACTCGTACTTGAAGAGCATTCTTTATAGAATGGCCACATTCGCAAGTCATCAGGTCCAAGAGCATTAGAACTCACGAATCCCATGTTTGCATTTCGAAACAACCGCTGAATTCACGGTAAGCCTCTGTACATTGATCACACTGAACATTGTGGGTGCGAGTTCAATATGATGGCAAATGTTTCTTTGTGGATGGCTTGCAGGGGACCTGCGAGTGTATTTTTTATCGCTCAATGTGGCTTCCCTGCATCCCTTTTCTGTAAGTACTTCGAAAGCATCCCTTCCCATACAGTGAGCACTTTGCTACTGTTAATTTTTGTTCAAAAAAGCCGTTTCCTCATTCACGATTGATGGTTGGCGGAGTATAACCTGTCAATTTACCAGTTAGTTGGCCCGAAGCTTTAGGCGCTCGCTGCATCGAACTTCAACCGACAATATAAAGCATTGCACCACTTACCAACAAAATTACATGAATGCAGCGACCACACGGCTGTGACATCTTTCAATAGTAGTATTGTTTTCATCAGCAAAACAGCTGAACGTGCGGAGGCTGAGTTACCATTGTCTGACTTCCCGATCATCATGTCTTCGGGGAACAAGCAACCGAGGTGGGTGAAGAAAATTCAAACGGGATTGTCATGCAGATATTGCGGTGAACCGGTGCAGACGGGCAGCTATCGCTGTAAAACCGATGTGCTGCTCTTCCATTTTGACTGCATCCGAACCGTCGACATATGGAAATGTCCATTCTGTGGCAAATAACTTCAACCGACGTCACCTGGAAGGTGTGTGTTTTCAGTTTTTAGTTGTCAGTTCCTTAAAATTCAGCTAACATTCTTGCATGCTCAATGAACAGAACTTGCACACCTCCCATCATGGATGCCGACTCGGATATGTCCGCGGACAATGTGCCCTGTGAACGTAAGTCCGAAAAACTGCGAATGGACATCATCTGGAGTGATTCATCTGCTGGTATCATTCATCAAAGTGTGTTCATTTACAAAAGTACAGACTTGAGGAACGCGATAATGAGGACTTCGTTTGCTAAACATTCATTGTCTTCGGAATGAAATCGTGCGACAGGACGGTCCCACGACACGCTGATGTGAGCCGGAAGAAATGTGTACCGATTGTAACTGAGGCTCCAAATACACGATTCGTATCAAATTTCGCTGGTTCTCACAGACTTCGTTCATGCAGTGGAGTACGGCATGACTCGTGAGGTAGGACAAATGGACGGAGTAGTAATGTACCTAAGCATGGAGTACAGTTTGGCATAACTCGTAAAGTGTGACAAATTAGTGGAACAGTCACAGGTATATATATATATATATAGATGTATACAACGGTCTTCATGTAGTCTCCGATGCACGTTTTATGAGCGTTAAAATTGTGCTCACAGTGACTTGAACATTAGCTGTGCTGCGAATATTTCATACTGTCGATAGCAATGATTGGCGATTAATGTCAAATGTACCCAGGAAAGCACCATCGACGTACTTAGTTTTTGCATATAATACTAAGTGCAACAATAGTTTACGCAAAATATAATTTTTACAGCTTTATAAAAGCTCAGTCGATAAGACTGGAAAGTGGTTTGATCGTCAAAAGAAAAATTAAGTTTTCCTGCATAATTAGACCAACATTTTAAGAAGAGGGTATTCTTCTACCTTCAGGATATTGAATTCTATTATACTGGGACATTCAGTTGCTTGGTCAACGCAGTTTCCAAATTTCATTAAATTTTTAATTGATTTTCATTGAACATGTGTGTGTTGTTTGCTCACACAATTGGAATATTAAAACAGAAGCCTTGACCGCGACCTATTTGCGCTATTTTCCTAGCTGCAACTTGTCTGAATATTGTAATAACTCAGATAACTTAAAGCCACCATTATCCCAGGGAAGTCACAGTTGCTTTCTGTCTACGGATTAGATGCAGCCATTTGCGTCTTGGTGAGTTCGTTCCTTTGCATATTCATTATTTTTGTTGGCGTTCGCGTAAACAACTGTTTTTCTCTGTTCGTGTATTCGTTAATTTATATATTTTCCCAATCCGGATTGATTAGCGGTTATTGATAACTCAACCGCGTAACCATTACCCAATGTCTGAAATGTTATCTGAGGACGTTGACGGCTCCTCCATCTTTATTAACGCCCTAGTGGCCCCTCCGTTTTTGGAAATGGACCCTCTTCTTTAGTTTGTTTACTTAGAAGCAGAATCTTTTCACAACGGAATTCTGTCTAATCAAACAGGATTCTGTCACTTTTTAGCCAGACTTTTGAGCGAAGTCACCACGCGTCTTCGCGATGTCATAGTAAACCAACGTGCACAGCATAAGTACGATACCTTATAAAAGGCAGTTATTATAGAGTGACATTCTCCGAAAAGACCCGAGTGTTACATCTTCTTCACGACTTGAAACCAGGTGACAAACGCTCTTCAACGTTGATAGCAGAGATGTAATAACTCGTCGGCAAATCGCACATGGACGAATCACTCATCAGGGAACTCTGGCCTAGCAAATTGCCAGAAGCAACG
>JTDE01006475.1:0-20494 GCA_014338405.1 Paragonimus skrjabini miyazakii
GCGTTGATCATAGGTTGAGTCGGCTGGACGGATCAACCAGTAGCGTTGACTTAAGCTATGATCGACGTTGTAAAAATGAACACTGCATTTATCAAAATCATGCTGTATTGGGACAGTTCACGATGAGTTATAAAGATATGCGTCAGTTCCGGCAAAAACTGAGATAACATACTGACAACCGTCAGTGAAGTCTGCAGCCGGGGAAAAGATAAACCAACAATCATCGGAATCACAAGCATCCATGGCTCGAAGATAGAGGGGTTGTAGCTGAAACGGTAGATGTGGGAATCAATGTTTTCGTCAGATAAATAACGAGCATCAAAGTTGGTCATCATCCGTCGGATAAGTGAGCATTGACTCGCGTACATATGGCCAGCTACCTTAAAGCATGATCAATAAGCAATAAACAAAACAAAACGCACGTTTTCAATGATAGGGTGGGACGTGTTATGCATGTTTACGCCACACCGTAGATAGAAACAATCAGGTGATAACGTAGACCGTTTTCCATCGGAAATACTATCAGGAAAACAAGCTGAATATGTAATTCCGATGTGTAACTAAGCAATAACCGTGGCGATACAGTTTTCATTAGGAATTACTGTGATATTTGGTGTACAATGCGATGTGAACACAACGTGGTTGAAAATTAGAAATTCTATTATATCTCCGAAACCGCGCGAAATTGAGCGTTTCTGCAAGAAGAGAAGATGTATTCCACCACGAAAATTTCAATGGAAGCAGTTTCAGAACGTAAACTCGAATAGGAAAGCCAACATTATGTTTTTATCGAAAAAAATGGCGACACCTTTTTTTCAACAAAAATGCGATTATGGGCAATTTTTAGGTACACCTGTTTCTTTCCATTGCAACACTACTTGTATTCTCGAAGAAATCTATATATTTATCCCGTAATATGCATTTTAATATTTCATGAAAAATTTGAAAAATATCTTTTCGCGCCTAAATGGCCGTTTCCAACTCGTTTCGGCCTTGAAACACCATACCGGCGAACTACACAATTGCCATTAACCATATGTAGTTTCGCAGACTGCTAATCAAATGCTTCCTGGGTCGTACATTATCGTTGTGACGTTTATCGCATCGAAAAGGTGGACCTGGTCCACTCGCATGACTTTCAGTTTAGTAAGCCTGATATATATCCCAGCAATAGACCATTGGTTGCTGATGTTGAACTACATGCGTGTGAGATGGTGGACCTCTTTAAGAGTGCTCGGAAAATGAGGCCTTATGCGAACAAGGACTATGGGGTCAGGACGCGTAGACACGATTTAAGCACTTGGCACAGCAAATTAGGTGATCGCAACGAAATTATCAAGCTGCGAGATTATTAAAAGTGGAAGGTGGTTATAGCTTTTTGCTGTGACAGAAGGCGCTCAAATTTGATATGCTTGTGCCGAAAGGTGTCTTCCAGCTGCGTCCCAGGTATGCAGGTGTTATTCTCGGGGATACCATTCATCAGTTAAATTATGGCGGCGTCATGCTATGGAAAGCTGTGTTAGTAGATGTGACTGGAGTGGGTTCCACGTTTTTCTACGCATTGATACCGAACAAAACCACTACTAGTTATAGGATAGCGTTTGAGCGCATTGTAGTAACCTGAAGATAACCCCGGTCTACCTGCTGCACAATGTGTAAAATCCTTCCCAAAATCTTAGCTCACACTGTACATAGGATCTTTGCCTACAACCTACTTGACGCATGCGATACCAGAAGAACCGTTTGTACCAGTAGACCCATAATATGATCTTCACTGGCAACAGAGGGCAGTGTAATAAATTGCTGCACGCCGTGAATGTTGTCAGTAGTGAGACATACCAGTATCTGGCTCCCTTGTAAGAGTGGTTGTGTCCCACATAAAATTAAAGCCACTGTACTGTTCGGTAACCACATCACCAATCGAAAACGAGAAAATGAGAACAAGCACATAGAACGCGCGGTTTCTGAACGGTCCGATTTGTATGTCGTTTTCCAGCATCTCATCGAACGTAGCAATAGTGTTTGATGAACGCCAGTGCAGAATGAACATTGAGCGTTTGAGATTATTTGAACCGTTGTTGGACCTGAAATACCTGTTAGTGATTCCGAAACTACTGCCGCAATATGTCAAATATGTTTCCCTCAAGCATTACAACGATACAACAATAGTACATGTAACGTGGACAAAAGGGACGTGGGAAGTGCGTTGTAACAAAGAATGCAATTTTTACGTTGATATCGTAGGGAGTAATACGTGACTGTTGTTTTTCATCCTACCGGATAATCCCCTGCTGCCATATGCTCGCTGTGTATCGTTTGATTGACCGACCCCTTTCTAGTTTGGCCGATGGACGTCGGTGGCTGTTGCCAGCCAATGATGAAGCCTAAATCCGACTCTCTTAGTACGATGAATCCGTGGTTCGTATGTCTGCGACTGCGTTCAATTCTCATTTGAATCGTTAAAGAAATGTTGATGACGTTTGCCAAGACTTTAGGGTGTATGAGTGCTGCCAGTAGTCGTAGACATGTTGCCGTCCTGCAAGGGATAAATGAATCACTGGCAAGCCGTCCTGACCTTTTGTTATACCGTTCAGTCCCAAGTGGGGAGGTTGTTCAGATAAGCAACCGAGCATCTTTTGAGAACTTATGGCCGGAGAAATCAATAGACAGGGGCAGTGAGTGGTATGACACTTTCGACCCCGAATGGGTTGCTAGGATCCGGGCGCCACTGGTCAGGAAAAGCTTCATAAAAACTATAATATCCCAACCTGTAGCATTGTCTCCATGGCACATGTACCAAGGGGCGATACCGAAGTACAGTCTACAAGCAAGATTACACGTATGTCTGATGAATTAAGTCATATGCCCGTAGCTTCCACTGAGGTATAAAACTTTCCCTCTGGCAAGCGCAGGAAGTATAAACATGGAAGTCGTGTGACTGACCAGGAAAAGCCGGAGATTTAGAAAATCGGAAATCCCATGGAAAGAGTTCGTATTGGTCAAGTTGCTAAGGGTAGGCTTAAGCAGTTCAAAACTAAAGTTCCGGAGCGTTTTGAACGGCGGCGTATCTTAAAACCTGTGGACTGCAAAGTTTGTCAGATCTGCTTTCAGAAGGAGAACCCCGTTGGTCTAGATGAAGACAACGTGCACCTGGTGCAGTGCAATCAATGATGTGGTTGTTACCACCACTCGTGTGCCAACTACAAAGAGTCTCAACCGGTCTACACTTGCGTAGATTGCGACAACGTGGACCATGAAAGGTGACCGATTAAAAGGAGAAGGATGAACACGCGGTACCATCCAGTATCAAGCAAAAGAGCCCAAAGTCCTACTCAGCCCCCTCCCCCCCCCCCGCAAAATAGTTTCACGAGCCACGCTTACTTTTCCAATTTGCGTCTATTTGCAAACTGGTTTGCAGTTATTAATGGCGTTAGACAAGTGAGGTTCACTGAGTCTGTCTTCAGTGGTTCCTCTGTGGGCTACCTGAAACCCTCCTATTTATCCAGGGATATATATAATGTATATATATTTATAATACCTGTGTGTGTATGTGTACATATGTCTGGTTCTGGGCGTCTTGACAGTATCCGATGCCCACAAAAACGATGATGATACAAAATAAACTACATATCATGCTGCATCGGCCGTCGTGCAGGATAAACCGGGTCGCCCTATCTGCTGCACATAGCGGGGTGGATAGACGAAAATATGCTACTGCCACTCACTCACCCTCTTACTTCCCCCCCGAGCAGATAATGCCCACTCATGTTTTAGCAACCCCAAGAGCAACCTGATACAGGTCCGGGGACGCAAGACGCTGTGTTGGAGCATGGAATGTGCGCACGCTGCTGGAGCGATGCGGCTCCAAAGAACGGCCAGAACGGCGCACTGCACTGGTCGTGATGGAACTGCGTCGCTATGGGATCAACCTAGCAGCCTTGAGCGAGACATAGTCCGCAGACCAAGGTAAGTTACGGGAAGCATGTGCTGGGTACACCTTCTACTGGATAGGTCACCCGACAGACGGTGCTCGGGAGCATAGTGTCTGTTTTGCAGTCGGTGATCGCATCAACGCTTCGACGATAGACGAACCGCACGGCATCAGCCCTCGAGTGCTGTCTATGCGCCTGTGACCCGGTTGAGGTGAGTGTGCTACATTTGTTAGTGTTTATGGTCCAACTATGTGTCACACTTTTAATACAGAGGGCCGATTCTTCGATCAACTGTCCGTCACAATCCGGTCGGTTCAGGTGAATGACCGACTGTTTGTCTTGGGTGAATTGAACGCTCGAGTCGGGCGCGACTCGGTAGCTTGGCCGAGAGTTCTCGGACCCTACGGCATTTGTTCAGTCAATGAGAACGGTGATCGTCTGCTCCGCCTAAGTGCCACTCACGAGCTGTCTATCACGAACACCCAATTCCAGCTGGATGCGAGCGACATCACGACGTGGACCCATTCGCGAAACGATTATCACCACTCATTTGATCACGTGATTGTGCGACAGCGCGGCATTCGTGATGCGCGGCGCTAAATGTAGCACCGATCATAGACTGGTCAGGACTAAATTATTTATTCATGTACGCAAGTCTGTCTATTGTAGATCTTCCGGACAACCGCAGCAGTTAGATATCGAACGACTGGAGGAATGCGAGACGAAGACTGCTTTTCAATATGTAGTTGCCGTTTGTCTGCACGACGTTCCTGTATCCACTACCCCTGAGGGTATGTAGCAGTTCATCAAGGAACGGGTCACGACGTCAGCCACCGAGACGATTGGTGTCAAACGCCAGAAACGTCCAGACTGGTTCGACGATAACAACGCAGTTATCTTCGAACTGGTAAGAGAGAAGAATACCGCGTTTGCTGCCTCCACGGTGGACCCGGACAATGAAGCGAAGAAGGCGACGTTCCGAAGTATCCGCCGTCAACTGGCCGAGCGTGTTCGCAGAATCAAGGACAACTAGTGGATGAAACAGGGCGAGTGGATGCAGGGTTTCGCAGATCGTCGACAACATAATGAGTTCCACAATTCGCCCAAATCGATCTTCAGTCCATCGATCCAGTCTACTATAGTACTGATAGAGATAGACACCGGCTGTTCGTGCACCCAGCCAGAGGACATCATGAAAGTCTGACGCAAACATTTTGGTAGCTTACTAAATTTTCCTGCTACCATTGCTTGGGTTACAGTAAACAGCCTGCAGCAACAGGTCATCAAGCCCTCATTCGCTCTCGTTCCTGATTTACTAGAATTGCAGAGAGTGATTAGTCAACGTCGCCATGTGAAGACCGCAAGTGAATATGGATTGCCAGGCGAAATCCTGAAGAATAGCGGGCTGGCAATGGAACTGCTCCAGCTGGTTCACTCCATCTGGGGGCGGGAGGCGATGTCACAGGAGTTCAAAGAGGCTGTGATAGTACCTCTGTTAAAAGGTAAGGATAACAAGCAATGCCCCGACATTGATCGGAGCATCAGTCTGCTAAGCTGCACAGGCAAGGTGCTTGCCAGAATCCTTCTGAACCGGTTAAATACGAATGTATAGGATGCCAAGGTTCCCGAGGAGCAATGCGGATTCCGGGAGAGTCCGAATATGATTGACCTGGTGTTCGCTGCTCGACAGCTTCAAGAGAAGTGCCGGGAACGCAACCAGCCCCTGTATGCTCTCTTTGTCGACTTCACCAAGGCGTTTGATTCCGTGAGCCGCGAGGCGCTGTGGACGGTGGTTGGTAAGTTTGGATGTCCAAGTAAGTTCGTCAATTTGATTAGATTGCTGCATGTGGGCATGAGGGCGAAGGTGCAATCGTGTGGATCTACCTCTGATGATTTTGACATTGTCACTGGCGTGAAGCAGGGTTGCGTCCTGGCTCCATCCCTATTTAGCTTATATTTGACTGTCATGCTAACAGTTGCTTTTCGGGATTCTGGGGAGAACGGCGTTGAGGTTGAGTACCGGACGGCTGGGCGCTTGCTGAATATTCGACGCTTCGGCGCCCCAACCAGGCTGCATATCTCACTGGTACGCATGTTTGTGTTCGCAGATGACAGCGCGCTGTTTGCATACAACGAGGACGAACTACAGCGATTGGTCACGGCTTTCGCGACCGCGGCATCCAAGTTTGGACTGGATATCAACACAGGTAAGACGTTTTCTTTCTTTCAGCCTTCTCCAATCGGAGGTGCTGTCTGTACACCTTCACCTCGAATCCGTGTTAATGGAGATGTTGTCAGCAAGTGTACAGATTTCTGCTACATGGGCAGCAATCTGTCCACCGATCTGTCCGTGGACTGCGAGTTGAGAGCTCGTGTGGCAAAGGCTAGTACTGCTTTGGGACGTGTTGAAATACGTGTTTGGGAGAATCACAGCATGGAGCCGAGCACTAAGCTCTTCGTCTACCGCTCAATGGTGCTATCTATACTGTTGTATGGCAGTGAAACGTGGACATTGTATCAGCGGAACGTGCGCTATTTGAGCCGCTTTCAGTTGCAATGTCTAAGACGCATCTTGGGTATTCGATGATCGGACATGGTTCCGAACACTGAGGTACTGCGGCGAGCGGACATGAACGGGATAGAAGTCCTACTGATGTTGAATCAGCTTCGGTGGCTGGGTCATGTCCGTCGGGTGGGCGATGACCTATTCCGGAGCAGGTGCTGTATGGACAACTGAGATTAGGTAAACGAAATCCTGGTGATCAAAAGCGGAGATACCAGGATGCCGTGCAGGCAAGTCTTTCGCGTTGTAAAATGAATTTTAGATGTTGGAAAGACTTAGCGTCGAGCCGGACTGCTTGGAGGAATACAATTCGGACGGGCGTCCGCGAGTTCAACGATCAGTTGTTGAGTGACCGAGAACGAAAGCGCGCAGTACGCAAGGGAATAATCGGTGCCATATATCTTGGTTATATGACTGTATGACGTTGCGTTGTCTGCGGCCGCGAATGCGCTGGCCGCCTTGGTTTAGTAGGTCACCAGCATACTGATAGAGCACCGTCGACAAAGAGACAACGAGTAGGTTAGGCTCAGGTAGATCATATCAGCATACCCACTCTACTTTTATTTATTCCATCGACCAATTTTATGGTCTTTGGGCAACAAATCCGCTCCTGTTTTCAGAAACTTGGGTGTATGCGATGTTCTGCATGTTCTTTTCTTGAGCCTTGCAGTTGTATTAAATGATAAATCGTCTGTCTGATCTTTTCATAGTTCAAATTTGAATTGTTTTCAAACTTTTCTTCTCTCGAATGCGCTAGCATGCAATTGTATACTGAAATGCTTCTGGTATTACGTTCTATATATCTTTCTTCTAAGTATAGGTTTCCTTTTCGTGCTAACCATTCAATTGGCTAACCAGCATTGGCCGGCTGAACACAAAAGCCTCATTCACACACCTACTGTTATCATTCCTTCGGGTTTATACCAAATACGTGGTGTGTGAATGAAACCACAAGTGTTTCAGCGCAAGCCACCTGGGGTGAAGGTTCATAGCGCAGGCGTCCTTTGGCTTCCGTCACTGTGACAGGCTTGTCCGTTTCGGATACCGCCAACAAGAGAGTAGAGTCTGTAGAGTCTGTTACCTTCTTGTTCTCTTGTTACATACTATTCTTCCTACTCGTTATGTTCATTGTACATGTAAACTACTTGCCTCTGTGTTTGAAATAATACACATTTCGTCTTCGCGCGCCTGGGTTTCTGCTAGCAAGTGGTCGTCGTTGCCGAGAGTTACTGTGACAATAGCGGATAAACTGAAACTGCTAGAACTACTTTGTTATTGGGGAGGAGCGTTCTCCTAACTTATAGCGAACGTAGTGTGGTGGAATTTATCGTATACAGTTATTGTGGATTACTTTATAACATTGTCGGTTGTTTTCTTGGTTCCACTACAATATGAATGCCCGAACAGTTTCCAACTGAAAAAATGCATAAGCACGTTAGCGAAACATGTAATCATGCGATTCCACGTATATAAATTTATTTCCTACTTATATCTATGCATATATATACACATAAATAAAATGAATTTCTCCATGAAAAATATTCATATATATATGTATCTATACATAAATATGCACATGTATACATATAGGAAGTAAACTGTAATATATATGATAATTGTATATACCTATGTCTTTATATGTATCTATATTTCAGGCAGAAATTTACTCCCCTTATAAGTGTATACATATACACATTCATACATATAAGAAATAAATGGTAATATATGTACATATTTTATAATTATGTATATGTACATATCTATGTATATATGTATATACGTAGCAAATTAGGTATATATAAATGTATGCATAGTTATAACTATATATATAGAATTAAGTCGTCTATTTGGCTTATTTCTGTATATATAAACTATATATATAACTGTATACATTTATATATGGCCTATTCACTATATATACATATATATAATTATTATATATTTTACAATTTATCTCTCACATGTACGAGTATACATTTATATACATTTATAGGGAGAACAAATTTTTGCCTGAAATATACATATATGTATATGTAAGTATATATATAGGAATATGTTCCATATATATATCGAATCACATGATTACATGTTACACTTATGTGCGTATGCGTTCCTTTAAGTTCAGAAATTTTTCAACATGCATATACTATGTCTATATAGATATATATGCATCTACTCTTGATTTTGCCAAGGCCTGTTACATCATTTTGAGATTGCTGTGCTTTATTTGATTAGTGTTGAAAGATGGCCCTACGTTTCATTATATTCCCTGAAAACACACAGTATTAGCCATTTTTATTCCTACACCAGTTACTTAAATCTTATCCCTTACTCATACTCGGTCTGAGCCCTGTACATTTCTAAATGTCAAAAGAAGACATTCTTCTTCTATATTTTTCTTTGAATAACTAATAAGTCTTACCATTTCTCGATGCGTGAACGATCACTTTGCTCCGACCCAACCAATGACCATTTGTTTGAGTGCGCTCAATTCCGTTTTATTGTCCCCCATTGCTGAGCCGTTCCTAGTTGTCAGATTTGTTGTGCAGGCACATTAGTTATTCAATTTCAAAAAGGATTTTTCACATTCGAGGTGAGATATTTCAGTTCTATGTACCTTGATTCAATTAGTACCGTATAAAATCCAGTTTTCAGGAGCGCCTTCTCATTAACCATTTCGAAGACAGTTTATCTTCTCTGCCGTTGGATATTGAGAAAGGCATTTTTGGATCAACAGATTACGCGTAACTCATGGTGAATTTGAATCCTTAGCGAACGACACAATATCGACCAACGTGCATTCCTCCATCGCGATACAGGAGAACGGATTGCCCAATTAGAAGATAGCGCCTCAAGGTCACCCTATGCATTTTTTAAGTGTAACGTGCGGTTGAAACCAACAAGCGAGCACAGGTTAAATTTGAGTTGTGTAACGGAGCGTGCTGCTGAGTTGTCGACGCCATCTTAGTTTACGTTTGTGTTAGTCGTGCGCAGGGTTTACTGGGCCTTTGGCTCATGCTTGTTTCTTGTTGTTTCCTTTTTTAGGACTGTTGCTGGAATCCCTACTTCAAAAAAACGCTGTCCCCAGTGTATTCACATTGCCTTAAAGTTGGTCGGCAAGTGTAACGGACAACCAGCGTGTAAACAGCCGACTTGCATGTCACATAAGCTTGATTAACCCAAAATGCAGTCAGTTAAAACACAGTGTAGCACATCTCTTGGGGGTTACAGATAATCTTGAGAACAGAGTGAAATACTAATGTAACAAAACAGAAAAATACTAATCTAATAACTTCTTAAGTTAGTGAAAATGTAATAACACTTTGAAACTGTCCCTATCAGAGCGTCTAACAACCTCTAATAGAAGGTCGCTCCAGTAACTGATAACCTTGTAGGAGACGAATTGTTTTCTGAATAAGGTCCAGGGTTGAGGCTTATAGAGCTATTTGTCGTTTCCCATTCGACAGTTATCAACCACTGGGGTAATGAATTGCTAAATGAGTCCTGTGCTGAAGAAAAGTGTGTAAGGATTAAGTCGCCGCGGAGTCCTCGAGATTCAAGTGGGAGAAGATCAAGAATTTCGAGACGGGACTCATAGCAGAAGTGCCGCAAGCTAGTGACCATCTTGTAGCTACTCACTGGATCAGTTCGATGGCGAGTATGCCCTTCCTCAAGTCGGTGTATACGAGTTGATTAGCATACTCAGGCAGTGGTCTTATGTAAACCCCGTACAGCGATTGAAAGGCATGTCTGTCAATGCGGGTAAAGGCTTTTTATCGTCCCAAGTCCCAAATTCTTTTTTAGCGAACATCTGGTGGTGATAAGAAAGGGCTAAACCGGTCGACAATCAAATCCCTAGGACCTTCATAAGGTCAACTTTCGTGATATTTACTACACTTTGTGCACAATTAGTCGCAAATAGGTCCGCGGAGTCTCCCCCGAGCGACATATATGCACACTTACTATTGTTTTTTGGAGATAGCTTCTTGCCACTCGCCCCCCGAGTGACCAGACCAGGTCCATTTTGAGTACGTTCTTCCATCCGGAGCTCACCAACTTGGCAACTGTAAGCAGATTGCTTTCCAAGGCCCCAAAAAATCGTTTGGCACACTCGTCACGTTACCCGTTAGACTAAGCACTAGACAGTGTCTCAGAAACTGAAACTGAAATCCGTCCATTCTAACTTGACGAGTACCTCAGCATAACTTTCCACACGTAAAAAATTAGCATCACCAAGTTGCCGAAACGGAGACGAAATTCAAGGCGACCCTGAGACTGCAGATAGCTCTGCTGTTCAGTGGTTTGTCTGTTACTCCCTTGAGAATTCCGGCAAAGTTATCCAGCCAAGGTATCCTTCCTAGCCCACCTTTTACAAAGTCTCAGAAGACATCATAACAAAGGAACCATTCCTCACGTCACCAATTTCCGCACTCTTCCTTACGTCGAATACGGAATCCTTCCTCTTTCAATTTTGTAACTGTGGCAGCATGCTGCGCTTCTCTCATGCACTTCAGACAGTGTGCACTTGGCCTGCTCTTTAAGCTTGCCTTTTGGGTCCAGTCAAATTCTGTCCGGTTGAAACTAGCTGCTACATAATGGTGCATGCACTGTTTTGGTATAGAAAATGGAAAATCTACTTTCTATAGCTATGAGGAAGGATGTAATCAAAAAGACGTCAGTCGAAATGAATCAGAGGCAGGCTTCACGCCCTACTGGGCCACCCACCTACACTCAAGAAGTGACAAGGAGCCCGCTGAATCCCGTCAGGGTAAAGCGACCACTGCAAGTCAGCCACTCGCGTCTTCTCCTTCAAGCCTTATCTTCCTTACCAGATATATTCCTCCAGCCACTCTAGCTCTCGTCTCACGCAGTCAAACGAGGGTTGGCTCTCAATTTTATTTGTAAAAACTGTATGAGCTTACGTGATAAGCTGTGGGAAATAAGGCAGTTGGCGTGCAGTGCAACCCTCAATATCTCTCCGTTTACAGGTACCTGACAATCGGCTGACACCAGTGACAGTGAACTGAAAGTCCTTGAGTACTCCGTGTGCTACGCTGATTCCCCATCATCGAGTGGTAAACGATCCGTCATCTTCCTTAATCACAGTCCCCCCACACTCACAGTCATCAAGAGTTTTCAGTACTCCAATAGATGGTATGCTGTGTGGTTACAAGTAACAGTGTGTGGCAAAGGCACGGACGTTGTATAATTCTCCCTCCTTCAACACTTCCGTCGACGACGCTCCTAATAACAGTCTATAGGACTTATGGAAAGTCAACGCTTTTCCCAGTTTCTGACACCCAAGATAACTCGGCCGTCAATGTCCCATTCGGACTGTGAGAATGATTTCTCGGCGTCTTGGCCGATGTTGATAAGGCGGAAACAGTGGACACAGCATGCCGAAGCATCCGTCTGGTCAGATCGTCTCTCGGCCCGGTCCAATATTTACAAACGAGAGTCAACTTTGCAGAGAATGGTCACCGGACTTGGAACCATCGACCACTAAGTATTACCATTTTGTTCTATCTGCTATTGACTACAACCACTAGCACGAAAGTTTACAGTTTGAAACTTCATCCAGGCTGGTCTCAATGGCCTGTGAAGCCAACTTGATTTACTCCTTCAAGATTGTGATTATGTGAACCTGAATTATCACGGGTTTCAAAATACAGCTTAAAAAGCTGGTGGGTTGTTCGTGCTGCACAAATTTTGTACTGTCTCTACTCGCCCATCTCTTCCGTGTAGAACAAATCGTCAGCTTGACGGTGGTTCCCAAATGCTTGTGAAGCATAAGCTTACCGGCAACCCAGATTACCTGAACGCACTTCGTGCTTTTCGAAATAGGTGCAAGTGAAAACTCCACATACACACTAAGCTTATGCAAGAAAACGTCGTACCGAGGGTCCGTGCGCACAAAAATGTCTTATTTAACTATATGCACTGACCGAGAAAAATAAACCTTCAGCTGTTTTTCTACGTCTGTTGGACAGGGAGACTCTGCCTGACCATCAGAGAGTTGCTGGGATACTCAGTAATCACTAACCGGTGGTGCAAAACGTTGCGCTACCGAAAGGGGCTTTTTCGACGGCCGCTCGTTATTGCTGATTTCTCCGTACTAGACACTGGAAACATCTTATTCATAGTTACCCGAATAATTTGATGGATCTAAGTAGGCTTCAATTTAGGATTATCAAAAAGGCGGAAGTTAGTCTGGCAGAACTTCTACAAAAGCCCATCAGACAGGCGCTTCCGACGAAAATTCTCCCTAGCGCATAGAAAAAGGCACGACCTCACCAGTTTTTAGGATGGTAGAACCCCACTCTTCTGCAGGCTACCAGCCAATCGGCCTTACTAAAAATCCATGCACAATAATAGAGCACTTGCTGAAAAGCTCCATTCTGATACACTTTCTTGTACGCAGTCTACGGTCCTACATAACAAACTTCGTTAACGTCACAGGTGGTGTGACGCAGGCTCACGACGACGGGTTCGTCTCGAACTCTCCCTTCTTCAACCTCATCATTACTCTAGGCCGTATTCCACATGGCCTGCTCAGGCATAAGTGGGAGCTTACATCACCCAAGAATGGGGGTTTCGCTGGATTACTTCTTTTCTTGATAACAGAATTGTTAGAATCAAAACCGAACCAGACCTTTCAGCCTCTCTTCTGATTTTTGCGGGCGTCTCTAGAGGACCATTGCTCGGTCCATCTTTGTTTCCTGTTTACATCAAAGATCGTCCGGACGATATTTCTGGCAGCGCTTATGTCTACACTGACGATTAAAAAATCTGGAATGCCAGTTATCCCAGTGTACTATAGGCAGATCGTAACACGGTTAACCAGTGATCAGGAGGGTGGAAGCTCTCTACTTGCATTTCAAAGAATCCGCGTTGACCCAATTCATACAACCTTTTTCTTTAGCATAAGACTCCTTGAGAATTTCCCCACCTTAGTGGCCGACATCGGCCTACGGAGTCATGACGATACGTTTTACAAGCCCCGTCCTCAAACCTTCGCTAAACAACTATCCTTTCCTTACAGAGTTATCAACCACTTAGATGACTTCCATTCTGAAGTCGTTGGTCAAACTTATAGGAATTGCCTTGAAACGTTGTCAGATACGCGTTTAGTCAAAGCTATGTTAGATTCATAACTTCACCCTATTCTTCATACTTGCTATAATCCCCAAGAGGAGTGTTGTCTTACAGATTCACAAATGCCCGTTAGATGTTGTAACAGGTAGACCGACTGGGTCCGGATGACATGACACTGCAGCCTCAAAAACGTGTAATACTCTTTGAAATTCACTTAATCACCAGTAGCGTTTCACTTCCGCAAGAAAATGACTTCTCAACACCTCCATGTTTTTTTAACTACGTGATGTGGCTTCGCAACATAGGACGATTTGCGATCACTTGTTTCTCACTTCCATGTTTACACAGTCTCTTGGCTATATCACACAGATCCTTCACTCAACTTTTAACCTGACATTGTTGCTTTAATATGCCAATCAAGACACTTCTACCGGATGGACGAAAGAACTACTCACTGAGGAACCTGTTCAGCCTGCGGTTACAAACTAATCGTGGACTCAAAACATATCTCATAGGAGTCCCGACTTGACCCGTGTCCATTTGAAGTTTGGCGGCGTCGCGGTGATTCAATTCTCACATACATTTTTTAGCGCAGGTCACGCCGAACAGTTGTGCATCGTACCGGACGAAGAAGGCCGACGAATCTTCACATCCCCATTCCGGGACGTTCATCAGTCAACAATTCTTTTTCCAATTGGTCACTAAGTATTGAAACGGCCTTCATCCTGGGGTCGTTAACCGTGCTTCCTGAGATAACCTTGGTGCAGATAGATTCCACTGACTTGATCCATAGGCAGACTTTTAGTTTCAATGCCCTTGACACTTGCCGCTATGCCCGAAAGCGGTGCGACACTGTTTTCAGTAATTGCCCCTTCAGCCAACAGACGCTGGTATAAAACCAAATATGACACACCTACTGTAGCCAAGCACATCAGGCTTCTAGCCTCGAACCTACATATTAATCGCAGATTTCGCTTGTCTGTCGCACCTTGAGTATCTTCGCAGCTAATGTTTCGTTATAGTTGTTCCTACTACCATCGAAACTTCTGACGCCAAAAAGAAGTGCGTTTAGCTTTGCAGCAGCATCGCCTCACCAACGACGCAAGGATACACACCGGAAAGCCAGTAAAAGTTGTGCCTGTTATCCCTCAAAGCTGTCACCCGGTTCACATTCTTGGCTTATTCACCGCCATCAATTCCTAATTGACACCGGCCCCATCAGGAATATGCATAATACGAACATACAAACAGATTTTAATTTTTTGTTTATCCACAATCCATGAAACCGGTTCCAGAAACTAATGCGAATAGTGGCTAATATGCCATTTCAATAGAAGCATTTATTTTTAACCGAACCAAATTTACTAACACTGTGGTTAGTTAACTGTAGATCCATTTAACAAGTTCAACAGGTTGGTCGTAGTTATGACGTTTAGATGTGTTTGCTCACTTCCCGTTTATTTTCATCCTGGATGATTAAGTGTTGTTTAACTTGCACGTAAATTTCTGACTTTTCCAATTGTAACGAACCAAGTCTGGTCGCTGAGTTAAGCGTAGCCCAGAAGCGGATCGCCAGTTATATAAAAGGATTGCACCCAAATAATTCTACAGTGCTATTAAGTACAATGCCTCAAAAATCACAATAAGCGAATCTAAACCGTTTTTGACGATAGTCTCGTCCAGCAAAATCACCAGATTTTCGACAGAGCCAGCAAGGTCAGGTGTAAGCCGTCACGCCAGTAGGCCAGGTCAAGAATGGCTACTCGCACCGCGGACATTTAATGGCACAGTAGTTCAACAAAACAAAACGGGGTGGTTGAGGCAGTGGAAACAAGTGTCTAGGTAGTGGGAGAAAATAGGGAATGTGAATGCCAGGGGCAAACTTTCTCAGTTCGTGAATCGACAAATTTATAGTGGTTATCAAACGAGTAACGAGGCAGGATAATTGGAAGACGGATACATAAATTCCTAGGCTCAAATTGGCTGAGTTCGCTAACCCCAGGCATCCGGAACGGATCCTAACGGCAGCAGGGCAGATACGCACGGTTACTCAAGATCGAGTTACAGTGACTTGGCAGGATGAAAAACACTAGGCGTCCTGGCGGTAGTGAGTTATCCATTGGTGCGCAGCAGTGCCTTTATAGTGTCCACAGTTCATAGTTGTAGTTTGTAATTCATTTTTATACGTCTTTATATATACCGTTTTGTTAAATTCATCTGTACACATGTTTGAAAGCGTCGCCATCCCTTTCTGAATTTGATGGACAGCAAGAATAAACGGGAGTTACCGCGCGTCGTCTGTCTACCTAGTTTTGCGGTTTTTTGCGCTGGTGAAGTGATAGCACGGTAACATATTTTTGCTCCGCGTATCGGCTAATTTGTCGACCCCCAAGGTTCCTCACCCCACACCGTGTGTGGAATTATCCATTGGCCATTTTCCGAGCTTACTCTCTGGCACTGTCATTCTCCCATGTAGTAGCCCATTTAATTCAGCAGACTTTGAATTGCCAGTGATTCGTTCTTATTTGACTTCTACGTCTTCCGTTTTATTTGTACGCTTATCTTCCGCGCTCATCCATTCAAGTTACAGCTCTGCATTAATGTTACCATATTTTGATCATTTTTAACATGTAATTGATCAGGCCACTACGTAAAAAACATTTGGGATTACGGGTAAGGCTAACGCAATTATCCGTGGAGCAGGAGAATGGGGGGCTAGGCGAAAGATTTACTGCTATGGTAAAAGCTTCGCAACGTTGAGAATATGAGTCGTTCAGCATGAAGCTGGAAGAGAACAGAATGCCTTATGCAAAAATCAGCGAGAATGGTCAGACATAATGCCTGAGCCATAGGCTGCTCTTCAGTTCAAATGAGTCGAAACAAGGGATGATTGTGAGAATCCAGTAGTCTGGAGGAATGAACAGAGTAAGCTCACAGGGGAACTAGTAGGGCGGGATGTCGTTACGGTTGATGAGACCTGGTTGCAGGGGACATTAATGTCGATGATATTTGCCGTGCAGGATATATGGTCCATAGGGTGGATAGACAAGATGGTAGAATGGATGGGGGTGTTTTGTTGTAAATAGTGCAACATTACAGATAGCGCCAAGAAGAGAAGTTGAGTGTGCGAAATATTCAACTATTAAGCCGTTCCACAGCAAGCGGCAAAATAAAGCTGCTGGTAATGTGCGTTTGTAGAAGCTGTCGTTTTACTCGACGCAAGGATGAGCAAATCCCTAGTGTTGATAAGGCTGCGTGTAATCAGTAGACCGTAAATATCTCTGTTATCTTTTAGTAAAAAATATTTTGCAGCCATGGAAGTTGCTGAAATTTTGTGACATGTTTAATTTCTCAAAACTTGGGATTCTGTTTCCCTATGATTTTTTGTTTCAATCTTTCGAAGACGTAAGCAAGGAATTTGCGGTAGTTCAGTGGAATAGGGATTAATGGAAAAAAAGGCAGAGTCGCATTCTACGTCATTTCGGAGAACTGGAGGTAAAATATGAGAATCGATGTCGCAGACGTGAAAACACATGCTTTTCTTTAAATTTGGACGAATTGAGCAGGAAAATGTGGTAGTGATTTCGGCAATCGAACTGTTGTTGAAACATGAATACTAAGCTTTTATAAAAATACAAACTTGAGGAACTTCTATAAACCTACTTCAGCGCAGGACAATGCAAAAAAAACTGGATAACTAAGTCGTGTTTTATCAGTTATATTCGCCATGCTTTACCATTCGTTGCTAACGCTGCTGTTAACTTATCCGTGAAATTGTGGTGTAGACTGGAATAAAGACGAGATGACCAGCAGAAAGAACAACATTGAAGAACACTCCAAGCTGGAAAGAGTACGACACTCAAAACGGCAATGGTGTGGTTCGCCGGTATTGTGATTCAAAGCAGGAGTGAGTGGATATCGGCTATTTAGGAGCGAAAAGAAATTTAGGCAATTATCCGTTTCACGGTATTCGCTTTGAAGGTCGTTCAAAGGGCAAAACGGTCCTTTTAGCGCAAATCCTCGATTTTTAAATATTTTTTGAAATTTTAACATTGGAATTCCAGGCAAATTACTCACAGTACATCAATTGTAAATAAGCGACGTCAACATAAAAATTGAAATACATCGAATAAGTCCCAAAAGTATTGGCTTGGTGATGAAAAGTTTTTCCACCATTTTCGCGAAAATAACCCATTATTGGCGTTAGCTCACTTTTTCCAGTCTTACTAATGCGATCATTGCCATTCTCAAGATGAAGTACGTCATCCTGTAGCTTCAGAGTGCTCTGTTTAGCGGCGTTTTACAGATATGGTCGAAATGGAAGTATACGACCACTCTTGAGTCTCAGGCTGTCTACTGGTGTGACAGGGAGGTCAACCCAACGTGGCCCAAAAAAAGTTGCTCAGTCCCAGAAGTGCTACACACGGCATCAAGAGATAAACCCAAACCAGGTGCCGTTGTGAAAACAGAAATGGGGTGCAGAGTAAAATTGGTTGATTGGTGGATCTTTGTCTGTGCCAGAGATAGAATCAGGCCTATGGAGGTCCGTTTATAACCGTGTGAGTTGCAGGTGACCAATGCATTTTTAGTGCTCTCTTCTACACGTTTTTGCTGTTTAGAAAAGGCCTCCTCAGTTGGTGAAATGCCTACACAGCTAGGAGAAGATGAGGGCCAAATATGTCTGTGACAACATACCTACGGAAGTGTGCTATCCTGGTGATCCTGTCAAGATGAGATGGAGTTGAAGATGTAACTAGGGGGTTTGCTGATGCATCCTCCATGGGGTACACCAATACCTGTCGGTTTTGTCTACAATGGTTGAGGTCCATTATAATTTGAAGGAAGCTAACGCCAGTTATCAGGGTTTTAAGCGACCACTGGGGTTGCGATTATTTTCCTATCATTCCCCCCTCCCTCATCCTTCTTGCCCACATAGATTACCCATAATCAAAACGGGCTCGAAATCGAACAACGGAATCTGAAAAATCCGTCATTCCCGCTTCCAGCGGGATAGTCACAGCGCTCGGTGCTGCTCTCCGGCATTCCGGTGCAAATATTCTGGACGCCCGATTGGCAACAACCATTTTGTCATGTGCAACTTGAATTCGAACCTGAACAGTGTTGGCATTGCATTTCATAAAGAACACTAACACAATTGATAGCGAAACATGTTTGGCAACATTTTCAGCTTCCTTGTCAATACGATGAATAAACTATTTCTCCCTGTTTGCAAGATTTCAGGTAGATACTGGTCGTTTAAACGTTGCTCTTAGAAATTGCTGGAAATGACGCAATCATATGGTTGTTCCTATCTTCGGTGTATATAGATCGAACTTGTTTGTTAACCTAATCCAATCGGGTCGAGCAGCCACTAGTGTGAACGCATACTACATTCTGAGACGTTATTCATAGCTTGAGTGAATGAGGTTGAAGCATCTACTAGTGTTAACATATACTGCATACTCAGACGCCGATAATAACTTAAGTCAATCAGGAAGAGCAGCTACTAGTATCAACGCATACTGCGTGCTGAGACGTTGCTTGTAACCTAAGTCAATCGGGTGGAGCAGCTACTAGTGTGAACTTATATTGCATATCCAGACGTTATGCATAGCTAAAGTAAATCAGACTGAGGCATCTACTAGTGTAAATGCATACTCGGACGTTCTTTATAACTCAACCGAATGAGAACACACGCTGTATTCTGAGACGTTGTTTATAGTCTAAGTCAATCGGGTGGAGCAGCTACTAGTATGAACGCATGCTACATACTCGGACCTTTATGAGTCAGGTCAGCGGGACCAAGCTAGCGGTTTCATTCTCTAAATAGCTCAGAATCAGCAATGTTTGATGATAAATCCAAAGATATTGTACTATATACAACTCTTTTGTGTGATATAAGGTAAAGACTAGTTTGACGAGTTGGTTTGCGGAATCGTCCTTTCCGGGAATCACTGTGAAGTGGTACTTGGCGAACATCTAGGTTCCCACATTGACAATAGATTGAAAGTGCAATATATATATATACTGCAACTAGCTTACTCGGACATGTCTTCAATATTGTCTGCATATACAATTCATTAAACCTGGGAAACGCTGAGATAGGGATCCAAAGGGAGAAGATAGGCAGGCGATAAGTTGTAAAACCTACCGATCACTATTGATAACAATACCTAACGGTAGTGGCAGTCCGTATGCGAGAAAGTAAACGACAGTCGTCCCGTACAGTTACGGGGATTCCGTTCGGGCCACAAGACCTCCTTTACGTGCGAGTTAAATAGCTGTCGATTAGATCGAGATGGTGATCTGAAGTACTTCTTGGAAAAACGAAAAGGTCTACTACACGATAGATAAGAAATGACGTAAAATAGCTATACCTTTTGGTGAGCCCGGAGACCTCATGAACCGTGATGACATGCAACCCAAGACACGGTGACAATCATGACAATCATGGAACAGCTGCAGAAGAGAAAAACTTTAAGCAAACTGTAAAAAGAAACCAACGAAGGCTCACCAATTATGTAGTGGAAGCCATAAAAATAATCGACAATGTTACAAAATAATCTACAAAAACTGTCTACGATAAATTCCACCAAACTAAGTTCGCTATATGCTTGAAGAAAGTTCCTGTTAAATAGCAAACAAATTCCAATGAATTCAGTTCCTCAATTGTATTAGAATCCGCTGTTGCCACAGTCAACTCCCGGTTACAACGACACGTGCAGGCAGAAGCTGAGGCGCGCGAGGACGAAGTGTGTATTCATTCAAATAACAGACAAGTAGTTTAAATGTACAATGAACACAGCAGGTATGAAGAACAGTATGTAACAAGAGAACATAAGGGCAACAGATCCTACACCCGCTCTACTCGACTGACCTACGTTATAATCGGCGTCTGAGTGTG
>JTDE01006476.1:7560-23299 GCA_014338405.1 Paragonimus skrjabini miyazakii
CTGCTCCCCTTTGGCCTGTCTGACAAGGTTGCACCTGGAAGGACCGGAGTTCTAGTCAGCATAGCCCGCCGGATCAAAACAGTACACAAGGCCGACCACCTCGCCAAGGTAGTAGTATAGGTCGGTTGAAGTACCATAAGGACTTTTCGGTCTGATGCACAATTCCTTTGAGAACTTTTCCGAATCCCAGTGATTGTTGACTCCATACAATATTGCGTCGCATGCTATAATATCTACTATCTGATTGATACTAGATCAACAGCGTTTGTGATCATCAAGTTAGGTAAAACCGCGTGGTGGTCAACCAACAACGTGGTCACGAAATATGAAGACCTTGACTGTTCCATTGAGCCAAGTAGGTAGGTGTCGCCTGCCTGGATGGGGTCCTTGTGATCACTCACACCGCTGGTTAGAGACGTTATCCGAGATGACAATGTGTCGCAGTCAATGGCGTACCTGTATCCATACCATTTCTAATTCTTCCGCTTAGTCTTGTTTTACTAATTGTCAACCTTCTTAGTAACGTTTTCTTCTAGGATATTCCTCGTCACTGTTGAGGTGAGCGGCGGCCCGTGCCACAGTACCTTTTGGTCAGGCTCATGGCTGTTATGATGATGATGATGATGATGATGATGATGATGATGATGATGATGATGATGATGATAAGACTAGTTTAATGAACACAGTTTGTCATCGGCGTAACCAGTTTTTCGTCGATCAGCCATCGCGGTCGGTGGAGTCGTTGTCCAGCGAAAGTAAGAGCAATGTGACAACGTATGAACGCGTGGTCGGGATTAAAGCGTATCTTCTAACAAGAACGATGGGCCTGAATGGAATCATGTCGGCAGTAACTAACACTACATAGTATATCCGTGACTAGTGCTAACTCGAAGGAGGGCGCCAAGTAGGGCTGGCGCGCACGATATCTATAGCTGGTACTGGCCTAGAAATAACCTGTTTTGGACGCATATTTGCTTCAGCCAACACCATTGTCCAAACGAGGTGTTGCTAACCCAAACTTACTACCTAACCAAGACTTGATATTGCCATTTCGGCCGACTTCGTCGTTCGTGTCCTCTACAAACATGGTTACCTCAGAAGTATGTCTGTATAGGGCGAGCTGTCAGATCCGAATAAAAAACGCCCTTGGTGGCGCTGTCACTTAAGTCACTTGAGCGTACAACTACAATGGAAAATGCTTCCAGGACGTGGCGCCTAGAGCTAGTTTTGATAGGATGACAGATCCTATTATTAACTGAAATGAAATTTACTTTGCACGTTATGCTGAGGACTACATGTGTTCCAGCCTGACCGATAACAGTAGTCCCGTGATGACCCGCATTCCATAAACTATCAATTAAGCAGTAGTGGTGGTATCTTTTTGATTGGTTGACTACTGTCGTAGATTTTAGACTGTAAACTGCAGCGGGTGTCGATCTTCCTTGAGGCTAACATCCGATCTAATGCTGCCTGTCTACCTACTTGTTTCAGAATGCGAACGTTGAAGGTACCTATATTACTCACACTCTAGACCTACTTCGGGGACGTTGACCATCGGAGACTGGATCGTAGGTGATTGGAATCACTAAAACGGTGTTATTGTGATTAGCTATGTTTGCTGTAGGACCTGCAAAATTAGTGGAAACGGAGTTAGGGAGGGTCTGAGTACCAGCGTAAGTGAAACGTCTAAGGAAGGGTAAGCGCTGGTGTGTTTTCGTTCGTCCATCCTGCTGTGTTTAGCAGATCGGAATGATTGATTTGTATTGCGTGATGGTTGATGCAATTAGCATTTTTTTGAGTGTTCATGGTTGTATTCGTATTGGATCGTCCTTTTTTGTACGCGCTCAATCGCTTGACCCAAAACCGAGAAAGAGAATAAGTGTGGCAACAGCGTTTGTTGTGAGGACGAGAAGAGTCAGAATTAGGCCACAGAGGCTCTAAATTTATAGGGCGAAATGAGTACCATATATGGCCAACAAGATGCATAGCAAATCAATCGAGACGACCATATCTGGCAGTCAGTGTTAGAACAAATCACGTTTTAGGGGGCATCAGAAAGTGATCACGAGAAAACAGTTCAGATGACGTATAGGCGTTCGATCGCGCAGCTGCGGTCTGATTAACTGAGTGAGGTTGATTAGCTGAATGAGTTAAAACATATCAATTCACTCGAGGCCGGGTCAGTCAATCGATATGACGTGATTGGCCTTTGCTGCTTCGTTAGGAGCTGCGTCTCCTAACAATTCGAAATCAGGCACTGCCAGATTTTGGCTCAGAAACCTGTACTAAGAGACAACGGGTGGGCAACGGTATACCCGAACTAGTGCTACTTTTCTAGAAACAAATGCCAGTCTTCCAACCGTCACTCTCAACGACTAGGAGCCGTATATCGTCCAAACTTTTCCTCTTGGTTCTTCAGCATCAGTAACTTTTTATGTGCTGATCACATCTTCCTGTTTAGCCCAATAGGTCATCGAAGTGCTCAAACCGTTCCACCACGTCAACCTAATCTCCTGTTGATGACGCATACCAGACTGCACCTTCTGTACACTTTCCACATGCAACTGAGATAAATAACACTGTGGGCAGGCCATGGTCAGGTGTAGGACGATTAGTAAGTTGGCATCAAGTTTGGTTTCTGTTGCCTCTACCAGGCTTCCTTTCTGGGATACATATGTTGCTGAGTGTCGTTGTCTAAAGACGCTTGATGATACAGACGCAGTGACGGGTGTGCTGTTGTATTTGTTGTAGTAGCTGGCTTTAGTTATCACTGTACGCACTCTCCGAAAAACTAACAAAGTACCAGAGGAAACAGCAATAAGAATACGAAAAGCACGTGCAGTGTGCATAACTCCTTCGTGTTCTACACTTCGTGCTTTCATTTAGCCGTTGTTTCTGTTAAGTGTCTGGTCTTGATTAAGTACTTATTTTGTCTTCGGATTTGTGCGCAGTAATTGTATTAGTGAGAAAAATGGGAGATCCTAGCCACAGGGACTCTAAAATATCACGACATATTTAGTAGGCAACGTCTGCATTATTGAGATCTCTGGAACTAAGCGATTGGCCCTGATAAATAATCACCGTAGTATATAAGCGCCATCTTATTTTCTAATTAGAAAGAGGAGGTAGTGGAAATTATAAGAAACCTCTACCAAAACTCAAATAACTGGCTCACACCGTGTAATCGCATCCGAGTTATAACCAAGGATGCTACCGCCATGCGGTTACTGTTTGCGTAAAAAATGTATTCCATCATATGCACTTTACCCCGTCTAATGACTTGAAAAAACAACGGGATTTCGGGTCATTTCAGCTTGTCGTGAACTCGTACGTATGTTTGGCTGTCACTGTTTGGGCTGACCTTCAACACCCCGTTTGTGTGGATATGTCGGTAGCATAAATATACAAATGTATGAATAAAATATATATGAATATTTCTTCTAGATAGTTGACGTAGTAGATCGTTCCAGGTGGATTATATACAACAGCGTTTTTTTAATTTTTGGACCATCCAAGGTACACAGGGACAACTTTTCTGACTTTTGTTGCGTTACTAAGTAGATGCAGTCCACCTTAGGTTATCGCTTGGTCCGGGTTCATACAACAAGGGCTCGTAATGGAAATGATGCTATTTTTTAATTATGCTCACTCAGAAATACTCAGTTTACCTTTAATTCTGTTCTCATTCAGACTCTCATGGTAGAGATAGCCAGATAAAAGGTCGACCCGATGTTATTCTTGTTCGCATTCTAAGCCTGATAGGATGAATGAGATAATCAGTTTGACTATGTTCATCTAATCACTGGGTGAATCCAATCAGGGAACAATTGTGTTAATTTTTTCGTTGTAAGCCATGATCACAGTACGAATGGCCGACTTGGTTAAGTGTCCTTTGTTCTTAATACATAGGTTGCTGTTTCTAATTTCTACCCAGTTATCTCTGTAAGCTGTAACTGCAGATAGCTCACTGTTAACAGTGTCAATTGGGAATCATACTGCCACGGGTTCGAATTCGGCGACTGCTGTTGTTCAAATTTGAACGCTCTGCATAGGTTCATTCTACGTATAACATAGTGTGCCACGTGACAAAACAGTGTAAAACTTGAAACTGAACCGCTGTTATCTGTCCATATGAGGGTGAACTCGATCATTGAGGTGGTACATTAAAAACTACTTACGGATTTCTCCGCTGTTTTAACGTTTTATTTTTCATTCTGTGAATGGAACCCAGATAAAGGCTGCGTTACTCAATCCACCATTGTTATTTGGTTTTCACACGGGTAGAATTGATCTCATCCTCTGGCTACTATTTTACATCTGTAGGTCGCCTCAAGACTGAAATCGCCCCTGCACTTCGTCATTTGAGCACAGGTATCATGGCTTCCGGGTCACAGCTCGTCGAACTTGATCTGAGTGATAATGCTTTCGGACCGAACGGCGTTGTTGGTATCGTTGAACTGCTGTCCAGTCCATCGTGCTTCACCCTAAAGGTAATTCCGGTGCTCTTACAAAATAATCTACCCTATCGTAAGATTCTGCGTATGAATAACCAGGGTCTTGGTCATGAAGGCTGTCGCTATTTGACACAAGCACTTCAGAAAGGAAGACAAGCAAGCAACAAACGTGGACTAACCTTAAAGGTGTTTTCCGGTGGCCGAAATCGATTGGAAAACGTCGGAGCACAAATGCTTTCGGAAGTGTTTGCTGATATGGGGTCTTTGGAAGAAGTAACTTATGTGTTTTCCATTCTAAGTCTATTTTCATTAGCTTTCTCTATATCAGAACGGCATTGGGATTCACGGGATTGAGGGAATTCACGCCCTCGTGAAAATCCTCAAGCGTAATCCGAGCTTACGTCTTCTCAATCTCTCAGACAACAACCTCACCCCCAAAGGCGGTGAAGCGATAGCTAAGTCTCTTCAGTCGCTCAGGAATCTCGAGGTATGTTGCTTCCGATATCTTTTGAAAGAACGCTTGCGATTTTCGTGCTCTTCTGGCCACTTTTATTAGACTAATTTGATTCCAATGACGTTGATCAATCAATGTGTATTCCGCACTTTTCAGTGGGCAACATAGTTTCTGTGCTATTCTAATTAGGCATTTTCATTTTTATTACATTTGATAAAGGCTTTTGCATTACGTGACTGAATACTGTTAGCCTTTGCAAACAAGTTAACTTATTCTCTTACCTCGGCCACCGATCACAATGTCGCCGGTCCTAGTTCGGTTTACTCAGCTGTTCCTACTTTCTAGAATTTCGGCAGCCCAACAGTACCATCTGGCCCATATATCACAGCGGCAAACTTATTATGGTATCACAGATTTCAACTTAACGTTGATTTACCACATACATTATGTATATAATGATAAAACGGTGTATACCAGATATAAGTTGATTTGATGTGGCGTTACAAGTGCACTCTAGGAAATAAGCGTTTTTTGTTATTTACTCTGTCCTTCCTTCCACTTGTTTTTGGTTTGCATACGAACACTGTTGATGCAGTAGCTGATTTGTCGAATTTCGCCAACGAGTAACTTTACTTTTCTGTCTCATTTGCCTCCACGGGATCGATAATGACTTGGTCGTCTGTATTTGCTCAGTAGTATCAGAGTTGCATTCTGCGGTCGGTTCACTTCATCGTTAGTTTTTTTCCCCACTGCTAACCTGTGCGGGATGATTGATTCATCCTGTCCTCCTGTTGTCGGCTGCATCGGAAATGTGGAATAACGTAGATTTCCCTGGATAGTTTCTGTTGTTCATTCCACTTCGTGACGTTTACTAGAGAGAGATGGAGTGTCCTATTTGATAGCACGAATACCTGGATTTTTAAGGGCCAGTTGTGTTATTTTTCATTCCACTTCGTGACGTTTACTAGAGAGAGATGGAGTGTCCTATTTGATAGCACGAATACCTGAATTTTTGAGGGCCAGTTGTGTTATTTTTCATAGACCATAAATGTATTACTGTGTTATCTGCATTTGCACTCTTGTGAGTCTTCTGAAAGGCGCCTTTGTGAAGTTTCTGGAGCGTCTGTTAACGGTGAATAATTTTGAATAGCTTCTCTCTCATTTGTTTCTCCAGCTTTTGTAGGTTGCAGCGCGTGGTTGAAGTATCAGAACAATTTGTGTACATTGCCGTTGCGATCCAAAGCGGGACTATTGCTGTTGTGGAATTTGCGAATGATGTTGTTGATTTACAGTGCTCAGTGACCTTCAGCGTACCATCAGTTTTCCTACAACTGACATATTTTTAAGACAGTGCTAATTTAGTGAATAGTTCATTCCGAGAACACATAACAGTGACCTCGATCGCTTATTGGAAACTGCCTCAGGAAGGTGGATTAAACGTTTGTTCCGATGTGCGAAAATAAATGACGGTGCCAATGTCGTGGGTTGCGTAGAGTAGGTGACGCGCGATGCATTCGTTATCGCTCCACTCGATTTTCGTTATCTTTTGCCTGTAGTAGTCTTTCCCAGATTTGGGATTTCCAAGTACTTGTGAAACGGACCAGTGTTCCTGTAGTAAGTTATCTTTTCAGAATTCGTATTACAACCTGTTCACCGTTGTGTAACATACTGGACCGCACGTAGGCGGGGTATTACCAAGTTACTGTAGACTTAGATGCGAGCCATTGAGGTGACCATGACTTGCTGAGACGAAATGTACTATATTCGTGATGATGTCAAATTTTATTGAGTATTGGTCAAGTGTAATACGGAGAATCAGGGAATTCGAATAGCCCTGAAAATCATACTAGAATTGAAACCTCCCACGTAAGTACTAGAGAGAGGACCTCGTACTGGTCGCAGTAAGCAGTTCTCATTCACGACACAAAAAGCCGAAGTTATGGATGTACAACAGTATTAAAGAAATCACAGTCGGTCATTGGTTGATCGTATTGGCACATACGAAGTCACAAACTGCGAGTTAATTGGTGCAATACAACACAAAGAAATTAGCGAATAACGAGAGGCGTAACATTGAAACTGTTCGTCCAATTCTGATGATCTTTAACGCGACGTTTAGATTGGTCTTATGTTAAATCTTCTATTGTGTCTAGGTTTGGATAGGCGGTAAGTCGAATAGATTTTCACCACATCATGTTAGGATTTTCCTCCAAATAAAGATTTCATCTTTACTTACCACTTAACCTACTATGTGGGAGGCTTATTCCGGTCGTATCTCTTCGGGTTCACGTCGACTATGTGGATGCATTCACAAATGGTAATTAACTAGTTGTTTGTGGAACACATTTGCTCACACTTCATTTGGCTTTGACTACTCCGGATACAAGGTACGTCTGGTTGAAAACGCTGCTTATTTGTTCCAGATAGCTTACTTCTAACACGGCGTTCGATAGAGGACGTTTGTATCTTGTTTGTTCTGCGCTTTATGTGATGCCGTCCTCGCATATCTGATCGACTTGACTGACTAGTTTTGATATCCATACAAGCTGCATCTAACAACGAAAGGACGCCTGAAGTAACAGTTTCTCTTCTTGTCTACGAGAAAAGCGTGGTCTGTTTCAGCTCTTGAACCATATTTGGGTTATTGTGACCATCATTGTAGACCAATGGAATGATAGTCAATGAACAA
Organism: Paragonimus skrjabini miyazakii; assembly: GCA_014338405.1. NCBI lineage: Eukaryota > Metazoa > Platyhelminthes > Trematoda > Plagiorchiida > Troglotrematidae > Paragonimus > Paragonimus skrjabini miyazakii. The sequence goes on from JTDE01006476.1 coordinate 15,158, forward strand.
ATGGTTAGCATTCACAAACTGATTGGTTTCGATTGACCGTTGCCCTATGTAACTGTTGACGTATGCTGAAAAAAGCGTAACCAGCCGATTTTTTGGGATCATAGTGTCAACACTGCATGGGATGGATCTGCGCAGTAGAAAACTGAGACGGTACTTTAGGAGAGGTGATAAATGACACGTGGATCGTAAAGATTCGAATAAACGGAAGAGTTTTACGCAGCGGGCAGAAAGTACTGCTTTATGTGTGATATTATCAGTGTGAAAGAGCGTGCCCAGCTTCAATCTGCATTTGACTCCGAAGTTTTTGTAAGACTGCGGTTCATAATGCTTCGAAAAGTCATTATTTGTTTGTCGAATACTCAGATAAATACTGCCGCTAACGCAACATCGTAATGCCCAACAGTTGTACCGAGTGGGAGATTACTTCACCTGATGATGAAACGCTTTATTCTGACGATGGTATATATAGTACTAGTGATCAGATGGTTTAGGCTAATTTTGACGCTGGGAGTCAGATATATACAATAAATTATCGTATGTAACTATCTCTGTAACGTTCTTCAGGGCCTTTGACTCAGATAAAATTTGAAATTGACGTTCTTCTGGGGGGTGTACAGAGCTCCGACACCTGTGTCTAAAAAATTTCGACCCGGTTTATATAATTTTCACACAAATACTTTGGTGTTTAATCAGAATAATTGTATGTTTACAGTCCATCAGGTATGATGATTCGCCACGTTCATACAATGTTCCGATCATTTCGAACCTCAGGTCTTGAGCCGACTGGGTATCTTCTGTGCTTTTTGGCAAAGCGTGTCTAGTATGATTTTTTGATTTAACAGTCAAAATAGCAGCTAAATTTGACCGTTTACTAAATTGAGGTAATTTAAGTGGAAAAGTACTCCAGTTCTTAGTATATAAACGATGAACGTTGAATTGAAGTAATTGAAACAAATGAAGATCACTTGTCCTTTTAGATTCCAATGGTTACATCGAATTCTGAATTGCCTTGGTAATGACGAGACGGTCGGCTTCGGACCATTTCTATTACTTCTAAAGTGCAACATTGTTCTCCGTATAATTTATGGCTTTTTACTATTGTTCGGTTTGTGTGAATTTAAACAACATAATCAAGTTGCTCCATAATTTTGAGCGATACAGTTGCTTTGCTTTCACTACTTAATTACACCTGTCATGCTGATTCTCGCAGTTATTTTTTTCCGGCTTCTTTTACTAGGAGCTTTATCTAAGTGATTGCATTTTGCGCTCGACTGGAGCGCAAGCTCTAGCCAGTGCATTGGAGGATCCAGAAGTCACACCAAATCTTCGTGTGTTAAACCTAACGGGAAACGAGATAACGCGTAACGCCGGTATCGGTTTGATTCTCTCGCTGGGAACAAAGTCGAAACTGGAATTGTTGGACTTGAACGCGAACGAGTTTGGCAAAGCGGGTGTGCAAGCCATAATCCGCACTTTGGGTTCCGTTAGTTTACTGCATACGTTGCCCAAAGGTGGTGGTGATTCGACTGATCAGGAAGCCGTGGCAGATGAATCTTTTGTGTCTGCCTTTAATGAGGATCAAGGTTCCGCCAGCGAGGATGAAGGTGAGGACGAGGATGCGGGCCGAGAGCAGGGGGATGAAAGTGAAACTGGGGATGACGGTGAGGATGAAGATAAATATGAATGTGAGGATGAGGGTGAAGAACACGAAACATCGTTCAATACGGTCGAAGAACGCCCGATCTCTAAACCAGGCAGGTTTGCCTCATTTGGCGCCGTGTTTGCCAATTATTTTTTTCAGTACTGATGGATAACTTTCACATTACCATATTTGTCTAAACATTTCGTGGGTACGTCGGTTTTGTCAGTACCAGGCACTTTGTAGCATTTTCGTTGGGTTCATACCAGAGTCGGAGGTTTTTTTTGATAGTCACACTCTTTATCACAGTCTAATTAATCAGAATGAACCCGTTTATTACTGGTAATCAATGGTAGATTTTTGGCTAACATGAATCTAACATGTTTTCGAAAGGGGCCGACAGGAAATGCGACAGCTGCGATCAATTGTGAGTGATGTTGAATCTATGGTTTACCATAAATCACAATTGGGTGCAGCTCCCGTCACGTCGACAGTAGTCACAGCGACGGTTCCCTTACTTGAAATGACTAACTTCAAGACGAACAGGTCTTCTGAGCAATACTCACAAACAATTATGGCTGAGCGTTTATAATTGTGTCGTGCTTAATATGTTTTCGATGACATGATGGTCAACACGGTTACCACAATACATTTGGGCGACCGAGATTGAGGTTCCAGCCGCGGCAATGGTGTACGCTACTAACGATCTCTGACAAAAACGAAACTCGAGTACAGTGGCCCTTTGCAAAAGGAGCGGGCTGAAAAGTCTATGGATATGGGAGAGCTGCTATCGATTGTAAGTGATGTTTAATTCATGCGAAATCATTATTATCTATCGTCCACTGGACTGTAATGGACGATTTTTCACTTTTGCATCGTCATTCGCATATACTATCCTCACATTGGGTACATATTAGGGACATATATGCTGCCGCCTGATGGAGTAACACGGCGTGATTGTTGAAATAATTGCTTCGCAGTCAGCATGTCTTGCACTGTAAAACCGCTGAGCTCCTCACATTTCATAAGTCTCACCGGAATTTTTCAAGTGGGAAGGTTACTCGCGTGACACTCAAAAATGGACCGCAAGACCCAGTGGACATAACGTGCTATGGAAATGGGACGAGCTGCTGTCCCTTGGTTTTTGAGCGTTTTTCTACTAACCGAAGCCGAAGTCTAACAGGAAACACTAAAAAGCACTCAATCCACCTGAGCTCCTTCTGACGTCTTTTAAAACTAGAGGTCAAATCCTCACCTTGGGGCTGACCACACTGGGTTAACGCATTTGCTGCAGATGACGGGTCTGTCTGGCATTCTTTCCATTTTCCAAAGGGACGTATGTAATGGTTTTACTAACCATCGAATGCTTTGCCTGACTGCTGGTATTATATTGCGGTGGCTAAACTAAATTTCACATGGACTGTGGTTGCTCGGGTCACATATTCCTGCTTCTCCGTTGCTCGTATAGAAAGCCAACAGCTGTTGTTTTGTCAAACATTATATGGGACAGAGTTGCAATTTGTAACTACCCACCTGAAAGTGGTTTGTTCGGAGATCATGTTGAAATCCCTAAAAAGATCTACCGTCAGATTTCGAGTCAGTTTAAAGTGATTTACTACTGACCTCTAACACTTCAAATGAGATGCAACTGGGTTCTTCAGCTTCTCTTCTTCCTTTCTTGCATTGAATGGAATTCCAGACGACCATCTGATTTACTGACTACAGTGGTGTGTAAATATTCCCAAGATGAAAACTACCTAGCTCCTTCTCTACAAGCGTCGTCAAATACAACCCGTCCTGGATAAGTTGGTCAAACCACAGTCCCTGTGAACTGCGCTTTACTGAACCGATGAGGCTCTCCTGTACTCGTTCTTGACGGCCTGGCGCCATTATTCTGTCAGGTTCTTTTCGAACGATTTGTCCACTGTGATTTTAATCATTATTCTTCCTTAATTCATATACACATCTCTTTCAACTCTACGAATATTAGCTTCGTTTTTCTTCAGTCTATATGAGCCTGCGCAGCAAGTGTCGAATCTTTAGAGTGTAGAGAAGAAGGACTTGGTATCCATACTGCGCAGCCTTGATGTGAGCTTTTCAGGCAATTTGGCAAACGTCTATGACATTTTCCTGCTGCTGTACTGTTGTGAATAAAGTGAGATCGAAAGTTGCTCACGTCAGCTGTAGTAATCGGACTGGAGTCTTCCGTAAGCCCAGCAACAGAGGGAACAGCTGTCGCTTAATGTCGTAGCTGAAAAAAACAGCTGTTATTCAGATACACTTCTCATATGTTTGCACCGTACTATCCGGTCGCGTTCACGCAGATATACCGTATTGTAATTAATCTCTACATGACCGTTCTAGAAATGTACGGATTTGACGACTCACAAAGCGCCTTGAAGGCAAGACCATCGGATATCTGTGTTCAGAGGGTGGAATTTTGAACCTCCAGAAAGACTGTTTATTAGAATAGGTTTCAGCTTGTATGAAGCTCTTGCCTCATTTAAGATCTAAGGGAACTATGGACTATTCGCTTCAGAATTTTGTTTCGCACGACCCATCTTCGTAAAAAGTGAAACAGGTTGATTCAGTTTGATCGTCTGGATCATAGCGGCTTTTAACTAATCGACAGTAATTGACTGGTGCAGGAGTCGTTGTTGAATATATGTGTAAAAACGCTTCTTTAGCCAACCGAGCGCTTTTTTGTAATCGGAACCAAGATCGTTAGTGATTGAATCGGAGTACCGAGTGCTCATAACCGATCCCAGTACGAATGACCACACTTTTAATTCAATCGTCTTTTTCGTCATAAGTCGCGTGTTTTGGGCTAGTTGATTTCATTGTTCGTTGTTTGCTTATATTTCTGTTGATACCACACCTACAAGGTTTAATGACAAGGATGCCTAGCGCCATTTTGAAGATTGTTATTGTTGTAACTTGGTATACGACGTACGAGCGCGTAAACAGACAAAGGAATAACGAATAACGCTGAAAACTTCCAGTTTAACGTCCACAGTACAACAATAACGAGAACGTTCAATCGTGAGATCTGAATTACGCTCACTGCGACTTAGGACCAAGGCAACCTCAAGTTCACAAATAATTGTTTTTGTACAAACAACACAGGTTTGCACCGGTTTATCGCGACGGCTTCAGCAAATTTTAGGAACTGTGGGTTGTGGTGGCGTACTATGATGGTGAAGGTTGAGGTCAGGTCCACGTTGTGGCCAGTTGACAGGATGTGTCGTCCGATCGACGAAGCTAGGGCTTACGATTCTCTGTGACTGTAGTGTCCGGTTTTGGGACCTGTTTTTGAACCCACTTAGGTATATGTTCCTTCATTCTTGAGATCAATGATCTATCGGTTCTCCCTATGTAACTTTATCCGCAGTTACATGAGAATGGGTAAACACTGTGATTTGGCGCCAATAGGTTGATCTCCTCTGATTGTAGGCACAGGTAACCTGCGAGTCTGAGTAAGGACCCTCAATTCCGCTGCATTGTAAGTGCGTTTCAACAAAGAGACAATTCGTTGAGTTGTTCGTATCGACGCGATATCCCTTTTGAATGGTAGCCCAATATATACTAATTTCTTCGGGACCTCATCATTTTTATTGCTTTTGAGTCTCCATTCGCTGTGACGCTGAATAAAGCTTCTGGGACACCCATTACCCTCCAGAGTCGCCTTAATCATTTCTAGCTCTTGTTCAACGCCATCGAGTGTGCAGATGCGGCGTGCTTTGGCGAACAGTGTTCTCACTACACCCCGCTTATATTTCACCGGGTTGAAACTAGTGAAATGCATATACTGACCAGACCATGTTGGTTTCCTGTAAATGCCACGCTTTATTGGTCCGTCGGCCCTTCGTGTGATGAGTATGTCCAAGTGAGGCAGACTGTCATCACACGTCATCTTGAGGTTGGGATGAATGCCGTTAAGCCGTAGGACAAATTGTTCAGATAGCTCTCGACTTTTGACAGTGACCAAGGTATCATCTACATAGAGTCTGTAGTATGATAGTTGTGAGATGTTATCACTTACTTGCCCTTCTATCATTATCATTAAAAAGTTAACGAGAACGGGGCCTTATGGACTCCCCATGGCTACTACATCGATTTGTCTATACGGTGTGTTTAGAAAGTTAAAACTGACATTCTCCGTACACAATAAAAGTAACGTTTTCAAGTAATCATTTGGGATGGGCATGGGGATATTTTCGACAACAATCCGTTCACATACATAGTCAACAGTTTCTCTCCGGGAGACATTGGTAAAGAGAGACTGAACATCTGTGGAACACATGTTCATTCTTGATATTGATTCGATCCAACTCATCCGCAAGTTCCAGCGAGTCTTTTATACTACAGCTGTCAAACTTTTGAATGACTGGCTTCAAAATCTCGACCAACCATCTAGCCAGTTTATGCTGAGGTGAATTAGACATGGCTAATATAGGTCGAAGTGGCACACCCTGTTTGTGGGTCTTGGGAAGACCGTGCAGTTGGGGCAACGAGCATCATCATCATCATCATCATAGACAGCAATACATCAGTGGTTCACACTGATGCTTAACTGCCACACAACCATGAAGAAGAAGAAACAAACCCTGTTCAGGAAGAGAGAAGAAAAAAGAGGGAGGGGAGGGGACTTAACCACTAAAAAAGAGCTACGTCTACATTCAAACATACAACATCAAGGCACCTACACCTTGCAAACAAACAACCGAGCTGTAAGTGGGGCAACGAGCAGCCGCCGGGTTTTAGGTATTTGTATGTCTTTTCATCTATTCAGCCATGTCTAAGAATGACTTCTAACTGGTGGCCGGTTCTCTCTTCTATTAGACAAATGTTTTCTTCATTGTCTAGGAGTTGAAGTTTTTGTCCATCACTCAAGATTGATAACATCTTTTCCACGTAGCTCGTCTTATCCATGACTACTGCTCCGGAGCCTTTGTCTGGCTTGAGGATTACAACATTTTTTGATTTCAGTTCCTGCAAAGCCCGAATGTGTTGAGCTGTTGTCGAACATTTGTCGTCCACACGAGTATGCAAACACTCAGTGAATTTATTTTTGAACCACTTGAAACTATCGGCGTTAGTCGGCATTAATTTCGAGAGCTAATCAATCAGGTTCTTAAACTGTGCTTCTACAAATATTCGATTAGATCTGCGTATAGGTATTTTATAATCCAAGCCTAACGAAAGTGCTTCCAACTGTAGAGCACTGAGTGGTACAGATGAAATGTTCTGAACGTACTTACCGGGGTCCAAAGTAATAGGCTCAGTTTCTGGCTTGATTAACATTCGTTCGAAATGAAAGTAGCAGTAGTCTTCGTTCGATCAATCACAGTCCTGCAGAAGTTAACGAAAATTATCCGACAACATAATGATAACCTGTTGACAACACATTGTAGGCGATTATGAGTTTCAAGTAATTGTCAGACGTGTTTGTGATGCCTCTAAATGCGAGGTGGTGATACGTCGGAGATTAGTATTGCTTGGATTGAGCTTGTTCATTCGTAGTAGCTTGAGAAACTTGTGTGGATACTGATTATTACTCATACATCTGCAAAATAATTCCACTTTCACTCGTTCACGAGCAAGCTTGCATTTCAAGTTAACCAAACCACGTAACAGCTTGATATCTGCGATGGGAATTCGTCTCTTAGAAATTTAAAACAGTTATATTCCTTCAGTAATTTAAACAAAACAGTTAGAAGACGATCACTGGTAGATGCTAGTATTTCGTATTGGCTCGTCAGTACTAAATAACCAATGACACGGTAAACTTCCAATTTAGCATCCACAATACTTGCGGGGTATGAACAGAGAAGCCAACAGTCTCAGGATTTGACGTTTTCGTTATTGTTGGTTTCTTTGTTCATACCTCCCAAATGCTGTGGATGTTAAATTAGAAGTCAACGTGGTTCGCAGTTTACGATCCATAAGGGCTTTGGCAGGAGATGGGTTACTGTTCAGCAACTTGTTAGGAGTCCTACGGTAGACGAGTGGAAGTTGCCATAACTTTTCTTCAGACGTCCCCTTCCTACGCAATTTGAGAAGGGCACGTTTGCGTATGTCGACGAAGCGTTTTGTCTGTCCGTTGGAGTGCGGATGATATGCAGGCGACCGAGCGTGTTCAGTGACGTTGCGCCTGAAGAATTCGCCAAACTGACCGGACACGAATTGGGTACTATTGTCAGACACAATGATTTCGGTGAGGCAAGGCCAACTGCACGGTCGTCGAAGAGTTTTAGTAGTAACAGTCGCCGTTGCTGAAGTCAGCGGTACGATCTCAAGAATGAAGACGCCCTGGTCCTCAAGGCGTTTGAGCTCTGGGTTCACGAGTGCCAAAGCTGCATACGGTACCGATCTTTTCGGATGAAAGACGGGATGAACTCCTGGAGATAGATGCAGGATTGCTTGGTTCTGACAGCAGAGTCCTTCCTGAAACATTGGCGCAAACCGTTGGACGATCTCAGTCGTCGCATTGCGTGGTGCAG
>JTDE01006477.1:4236-31833 GCA_014338405.1 Paragonimus skrjabini miyazakii
TTTTGCAACACAGACAACGACAGTTTCGAGCATATCGAAGTGCTCACACTTACACAGTTGTCTTTAGAACCTACATAGCTACTGAGAAAATGTAAGGTACAACGGACCACAGTCGTACCAGCCTCCTCTATTACGAACAACCGATCCAACTGTTTACAAGGATATCCGTGTAGCTATAGCATGAGTCACATGGGATAGACAAACTGCCAATCAGCTGCCTGTATCAAGGCAAAGGTGGTCACATAGCCGTAAGCACCAAGAGAAGAAAAAACGGACGACACCAACGTTGCAACTAATGAAGCGTTATATCTTAACAGGACAAAATTTAAATGTTTATGATATATTTCTCGTAAAAGTAAGATGTCTCCAAGAATCGTAAGCGAATCTACCGATAAGTATGTCGCAAACTGTCTTCAACATATCTGTTTTTCACGGAGAATTATCTCCTTTGAAGGCCTGTTTTATTGCGTTCATCAGGTAAACTGAAGTTGGATCTAGTCAATAACCTTATTGAATGGCAAATATCTAGTTGATCTTTATTGTGATACCAGATAAGACACAAATATTCTACGTTTGGCCAAACAGCTGTAGAACAAAAAATAACTGCATGCACCGAGCGCAATGCGACACACACGGTAATTAGTTTCACAACGTTTGTTTTGCTTCGTAGAAGTGCAATGTGGATATATCAGGTGAAATCGAATCTAAGGATATGCCGGTCGCATGTTACTAAATCGCGTCTACTCACTGCTTTCCTCTCTTGGGTTGCAAACTAGGCGGTTTACGCCGTTTCCAGAGAAGAGACCCCATGTGGGGCAAACCAACTGACTGAATCGTGACGTAATACCCCGTACTGATTCCTAACCTGTCCTCACTCTTTTCATAGTGTTACGTGGGCTCGATAACCGGGTATTGGCGACCTCTTGTTCTTCCTACCAACGGGTATATTACACACATAATACATGTGTTTACGCAGCACACATATTGCTTTGCACCGTTGTTATACTGATGTGGATACCCGGATTATGATTGACATGAGTAAATTTCCAAAAAGAGTTTTATATGATCCGAATTGCTTCTTAAAAATGTTTGGATATTCCTCTAGTCCTGTCTGGTTTATCGGTTTCGTTTCGTCGATTGAATTATGGAGTTTGTTCTTATTTTCCATGTCATTTCGGCAGACAGTTTCAAAAAGTAACCTCAATTGAGATTCTACGATTGAATGGTCATCATGGCATCTAAAGCTTGGATACAGTACTTTTCCATCAACCAGACTGGCCCACCTGAATGACAACAAAATGAATGATCGTTTATCAGTCTGATCGTAATGTGTTACATTTAACCAGGTGAACAGGTGGTTGGCACTTTTGAAGTCGAGGTATCCATACCTGAAATCCGGTATCCAGAAGATTGTGTAAGTTTACTCCCATAGTTACCATGTCCCATCAGTCAAAGCGTTGTCTGAAATGTCGATTCACTCTGACACCTACCAGATATGCATACTCGGTGAAATTCAACCAAACATCCTACTGAGGAAACGGCAGATGCTTGAATCAATGAGCACCAAATTATTTGTAAGGTGGTTCTGTCGGTTACCTCAGGCTCAGTGTAGTCCGCTTATCGAATTTATCACTTGGGTAAATTCGTATGTCACAGGCCCTGTTAGTTCCGATCAAAGATGTAGTGACAATGTCTGAAAGGGTGTACAATTCATCTTTGCATGATACTAAATACTAGACGTTTTAGTCGATGCTGCACAATTTTGCGCCCGTTAGCATGCGAGAAAAACAACAGGGAAATCGTTTGAATATAGAATTGCAGAACGGTGCAGTATACTGGTAGGTGTAGTCGAGTGAGTTCAGGTTGTAGATATTGAGAGAAAGTAGCACGACGAAAACACGTGCGTTGTCACTGCACTGAAGTATACGTTGACCCGAACTGTTGGCTTGCAGTTTCGTGGTTCGTAGTTTTTCTGTATGACTTCTCAGTACGGAACGCGGATGTTGATGATTTGCTCCCAGACAGAGCACACTTACGAGGCGAGTATAATCGAACATCATTCTGAGGTAAACGAACTAAATAGCCTAATCTAAACAATGGATTCATTTTCTTAGGAATAAATGCAGTCAACTGTATAGCCACTTGTAATTGTTAGACCTTGAGTTCATAGGTCACTAACCCGCAAACCCTGATGCCATCACTGATAATGATTTGGATATTTTGACATAAATCTTTGCAGTGATCCTCACAGATTTCATAAATGCAGTCCACCTAGTTAGTTTTATTTTGTGTGATACTGTTCGAATGTTTTCGCCAGCTAAGTGTATTGTCATTCACCTCCATTCAGCTAGGCGCTCACATCATAACCACAAATGTTGCCGTCGTAAATTTAGACGTTCATATTGATGTTACCCAAACATGTACCTTATAACGTTTGGTTTTGCAGTATTCTGGAATCTGTTGTCTCTCGTGACATTGCAGGAGAGCAATGAAAATGTGGGTAGTAACCTGTCCAAGTTACACTTATTGGGGAAACGGCTTAACTGGATTTTCGAACTTAATAGACTGAACTATCAAAATTGTATATACGAATGATTTGACTGCTTTCAACAGCTGAATTGGAGGTCATAGCAGAATCCATTTGCCTCCAGAAAGTACCACGTGTAGATAGTAGTGTTCTACACGGACTATGTGATCCACCATATGAAACATACGGTGACTAGATAGAAATCGACTGGTTGTGAGTATCATTACTCAACTTGGGTAGTAGTTAAGTACCCTCGTCCTCTCTAGTGTTTCCTTGCTCCTGTCCAAGGCTTGCATTGCTCCTTATGGTTGTATGATAGTTTAGCAGCTGTGAGAACCATTAAGATATTGCCCTCCACGATGAACATGATGAATAGGTTTGACAGTGAATAGCCGGTAACAAACTGTTTACTAGGTCATCTTTCACTTGATTAATCTCAACCACTTGAGATATACACTGCAAACAACAGTTTACAGTTAGTATAATTGGAGAATTCTAAGTCAGGATAGAACAAACATGTCAGAAAGCACTGCAATGTGCTCAAAGTCTTGCGAAATTTAGGTCCTCTGACGAATATGGTTAAAAATACAATTCGGGAGTAGAACCATCTGCCTTAATGTACACCTGGCGGAGGATGTACATCACAGCAGTTCGCCCGTTCGCTTGGTGCTGATTGAAATGAAGAAAACCACTAAGCCCGAAGGCTTTATTCAGTACTGGTTTTGGCAAGCTGCCGTGAGCTCGACAAATCAAGGCAAACACGACGATGAGATGTCCCCCTAGAGGGAAATTCGCGGACAAGCCATAGCTCCGTTCACAGAATGAGTAATGGGGTTTGCACCATTCTTCGTCATGTTAAATCGTTCTTCAGTCGGTCTCTGATGTGTAGTCGGGTTAATGGTCAATTTCGGCTTAAAAAATCACTCATATTTGATCGCAACCTTCATATTCAGATGGGAATCGTAGCCAGCCTGTTTTCGAAAATAAGTAACAAAATCGATCTTCCGTCCTGTTAGAGCTCGTCAATAGTGCATATCCTTACTACGACATGGCAGTTTAGAACTCCGGCCATGAAGGTGGTAATCAAGTGGCGCTTATTTTCTCCTGGCCGAATATGCAACATCGACCGTCGATGGTCGAAACGAAGGTTGTGCAAACATCGTGAGGGGATGCCATAAGGAATGGACACGAAATGCATAGTTCGGCAATGTATATCAAATATATCAAACAATATGCTAGAACTGCAAAATCAACATGAATAATTTAATATGAATTTAAATAATTCGCTGACCTGAGTATTAGCTCCAAAATGTACAAACTGTAAAGTATTCGATTGTCACACATTCTGCACAGACAGTGGTAACGACATTTACAAACGATGCAGCTTCAGACAAACCGGTGTTTAATTACGAGTTCTTCCAACACTCAGCAAGTTGTATATTTGCACTCATATGGACTCTCCGATACAAGCGGTTTCCACTTTGTCTGACCTCCTCAGCAGGATCACGAATAGAATAGTTGAATTACAAATTACCAACCTAATCTACTATGTGTTGTATACAATTGGTCTTGAGTATCCAGTGAAACAAATCGGCTACGATGATTCTAGTATGTGTGGATTTACGCATTGATTGGATTGGCGCTGATATCTTCTTACCAAATCTGTGAATCACTCCTCAAACAGTTGCTGGAAATTCGAATATTGGCTTGGCGATTCTGAAAGCGTACAGTAGCTACTTCGTACCGCCATCAAGCTACCTGTATCCGACGAGCAGTATGTATCCACTTGAAACCGGCCGTATAGTATTGACGTGTGGGAAAGCATCATTAAATATTACCACAGGAATTTCGTGTCGTTAGTTAAACTCAACAATTCGAGACGACCGTCTGTGTCCAAACACGCGAGGTTATGGCGGGTTGTACATAAAATACAAACTTTCTTTAATGACCACGTTATATAATTATAAACAGGGATGACGAATTTAGCATTGATGACTGGATTATTTTCCAGCTACTGTGTATTTGCTAATCCCACTCTTGTGCAAGCATTTCATGATTCAGGATATATGTCAGTATTTGCCAAATTGAGAAGTCACTGCAAGGGTGAATTTATGTTCACTTAATGGTTATTGGTACAGCTACTGTGTCGTCGACAGGCCTGTTTTATAGTGACCTGTTAAACAATGATGGCAGAACACATGAAAGTAGCGTAAGAACAAAAAATTCCTCAAAGGGCTGATAGTTTTTTAACAAGAATAGGGCAGCTTCTCCAGTGGTCAAGATGCGACATTTCACATTTCTCCAGAAATTTCGTTGGCATTTATCTTCGCAATCCTAGTTATTCATTGAATGAATTTCGATGTTTTGATCAGAATTCACAAATAAGCTGAATCGCCATAAAAACATTCATTTGATAAACTATGGAAAAACAGCACGGAGAGTAAATCGGGATAGGGATGGGCCTGACAGTTCAGTCAGGACTTGTATGAACCTCTGCTTGGCCGAACGATGAACAGCTTAATATCTTGAACAAAACCTTGATTTCAACTGTAAGGTGGCACACACATTATTTTCTCTGGAATCTCAAACTTGGTAATCTTACCACACTATTTTCCTCGCAGATGACAATATGGTCGTCTGCCCAACAAGCAAACTTTGTGTAAATACTTGGTCCTTTGATAGATTAAACTCACTCTGTTATTGCAATGATGGAATCATTCTATCTCACACAATAAGTGTTTTTTATCTAAGAAAGTTGCGTAAGATTTAGGATTAATGTTCGTTTCGGCATGGAATTTTGTACTTGCAGATGATGGCAGATTCTGACATTTTATCAAACTCGATATTCGGTTACTCCATTAACCGCTAGCGAGTCTCGATGCAAAGCAAGTAGCCGAATCATGTTTGCATCACAAACAAACCTAACACACCCAAAGCACACGCATTCCAAACGGAAATATTCTGAACACTAAATTACAGATTTGTATTGTTTTTGTTTGTTATAAGTTACGGGGTATAATTTATTAGTTCATTAAAAATATTTTCGAACTGTCAGTCATTGGACAACGCCCTAGCTATACTCATGTATGTGGTTTCTGCGGTTGTGTTGTGTTCAATTCGAAGTACGAAACAGTTTGACAGACTAAATAAATGCGGATGAGTGGACTACCGTAACATTAGGCTACCGTATAGTTTTCCATAAACCCACTACTTAGGTGAGTAATTCGAACTGGTTTGTGGTTCGGTGAATAGGACAACCAAGTGAACTGAATAGACAAATCGTGTTTTTCATTGAGACTTGTAAGTAGGAGTTTCAGTGTTCGGTTGACAACGATTGAAAGATTTGCCTAACACTTTACCCCTCCGGATTTCTGCATACCATATTTAGAAACAAGCCACTAGGGAATTAGGCGAGTGGAATTGGTGAGTGTTCATGTTAAACGTGAGAGGTAGACAGTAGTATTTATCAGTTGTGACACATCGCATATTCCAGATAAACATAACCACTACAGTTACCCATGTAATTAATTCACATTATGTCGGAAAATTCAAGATTTTCAGTGTGAACTCTCAAAAGTTCTTCCTGAAACATTTGGCATCATTTGCAACATTCCACCAATTATGATGTAAATTGATCGTTTGTTGTCTATGAAAACCGTAATATTGAATGAATTGAATTTCCTACTTGACATACTTTCTGTTTAGACCGAATAGGCTTTGAATATCGCGGAAGCGCTGCAATGTACGAAGATGTACTAGTCTAATCTGCCATTTTCATGTCACCTATTCATTGTTAATAAGGTCCAGTTTTTAATTAACCAAAAACAGCTGAAATGAATGTTTGCCTATGAATTAGAATTTCCTCATTCATGTCGAATTAATCAAAAACGTAATCAAAATCATGAAACGATCAATGCTTTACGTCTATGATAACAACAGTGGATTTATGTTTGTTGGTTAAAATGTATTTATCACGTTCATGTTAGTGGGTATGGTTCAGCTTAATGAAGAACGTTTGTTGGTTCAAAAGACAAACACCCTACCAAACACCCTACCGTGCTGAAGTGTGATTAGATCGAAACAATTATTTCCGTTCACTGAGATAATATTGTATTCAAACAGCCGTAGCAAGCAAAATTAATGACGTTCCAGACGGTGCTCTCAATGTGGTCTGTTTGTAAGGAACTAGGCGCTTCTTATGAGACAACACTAATCTTTTCTGAGGTAGAGCTTTTTACACACCTAGTAGATTCTGGAAGCTGCCTCATGGCGTTTACCATACGTTCAGTGTGAATCAGTTGCAATTCTTACTCTCGCATCGGCGCACTAGCAGCCACATATGCATGAACAGCGGCCAGGTCTGTCACTATGGAAGGTTGACTGTGTCTTCTAAATCGTCAGATCACTGCCGTCTCGTTATAGCATGAAATTCTACACCGTTTTCTGACGTTCCCGATTGAAGGACTCATCTTTAATCTGTCTAATGTAGCTTTTAATATTTAACGATCGAAATAGTTTGTGGTTGAATGTTCACTCAAGGAAGCCATTCCCATGATGGTGTCTTGACGGAAGGCTCTTTGATAACAGTAACATTCATTTCAGATCACCACTAACAGATACATTCCACGACACTGTACATAAGGTGCGTTATGCATGAAGATGAAACACTCAAACCGGTTTCCACCATACTGATGCAATTAACAGCATCGTTTACGAGCACTTGACTACAGCCATTTGAATATATGGTTGATGAATTTGGAAATGATAGGCAGGTTAGGCGAACCAACGATATCTCGTTCAGAAAGCAACTGAGGTTGAACTTACCACAGAACAAAAGATTCTTTGTTGCAGTGTTTGCTTCACCCACGACTATGTACACATCGATCATGCTGATAATATCTCATCACACTGCATTGTGCTCTGTTAACAAATGTAGGCGTTGTCTATACGGTTAGGCTGTTGGGAATGCCGTTGGAAAGCTTTCTTCTGAATATCTCTTTTTAACACAACTACCATGGAATATTTAAAAATAAATACGCGCGCATTAGATGGCCACAAAACTGACGTTTATTTCATTGTTACATAAGCGGAAGTACAATGAATAAGATTTGTATTTTTGGTTTTGTTTATGCTCGCTTAGGGACGCCTGTTGTAATCGGACTCTTCGCGTAGTGGAGGTAGGTACTGATATTCGTTACAGAAGTTTTGGTTTCCACATTCAATTATCAGCATCTAATTTACGAAAGTTAAATGTGTTGTACGGAACATAAAACGAAACATCTTGTTTATGGGGAATAGACGTAATTCGGATAGAAATAAAAGTTTCTTTTGAAAAGTTATTGAACTGTCTATCAGAACATATTAATCTTTCAAAAGTCTCAGATTATTCAAAATTGGATGAAAATTTCCTGATGGTAAATTATTCACTGTTCCAAGGTATTGGAAATATCCGCCCTCAGTTCACAATGATAATTTAGTTAAATGGTCAAAAATGATAGCCAACACATTCGGTTCCTTATGCTAATACGCATTATGTGTGTATTTCCATATTAACATGCTACTAACGGGTAACTGGAAGTTGAAACGCCACTAACTAAGCATCACTTATTTGTAATCGCTCTCTTCGCAAACAGACTGATACTTACAGTTAGTCTTTCTCTAGATCGTGTAAAAATAAACCGGATAAAGACCAAACTGTCCGGTTCTATTGAAAATAGTTTAAGATATAGATGAACGGATCTTGCGTTTAGGTTGCAAAGTTTTTAAGTTGATAAAATACTTCTTAGATCAAGAGAACTCTCTGAGTTGGTCTGACCACATTATAAACATTGAGTTCAAATATTTTTAGTTGCTTAACTATGTGATGTGTTGACGGAAACTGAAGTACAAAATGGTTATCACTGTGTAAACTGTATGAACGCTTTGTGAATTTGGAAATCTTTCATCTGCAAACAAAGGAAGCTATGGGTGGAGTGAGCAGACAGAAATACGACAATGAAGATTTATATAAACTGTAACTAGTAAGGTAGTTGAGGCGTTATCGTAAATCGGTTCTGAATGTAAGAGGTGATATCAACGAAAGTCATGTCAGGCTGAGGTATGTTTTCCAAATTGCTTTAAACAAAGCTTGAAGCTCGACTCTGTTTCCTGCACGGATAAGGTGTCTCATTATTTCTTACTCTCGCCCGGTAAACCAGCCTCTATATGTCCGTATGTTATTTCCATTTGTGCTTCAGGCAGTTCTCTTGTTTATCGACAGGATAATCTGAAGTTGATCGAGAACCCAAGCGAGTGTTCTATTTCAACTCCTTCGAAACAGTATGCTTACTTCTAACGATATGAAATCTTGTGTGGTTTGTGTCCACGACTTGTGAAAAATCTTAACTGCTGAGCTTTTCAAATATTTGACAGGACAAAATCGTTCAGAGCGTATTTAACATCTTGTCCACGCAAGCTTCTTAAACATACGAATCTCCAGAAAGGACCATACTATTACCGGTCGACAGTCATGTGCATGAAATGAAGAGAGTCATCACATCAGTTCCTCCTAGTTAGCTTCGGGTCAAAGTTTGAGCAACCGAAGTCCAATTTTCTTTTGTAGACTGACAGATACTCTATCAACTTTGGTAGGAAATGCACCTGCGCAAATTTTACAACACAGACAGTGACAGCTTCAAACATAACGGATTACTCACAATTAGACCGAAGTCTATGGAATCCGCTGTCTTTAGAACCCACATAGCTACTGAGAGAATGTGTGGTGCAGCGAACCAGAGCCCTACCGGCTTCCTACCGATCCCACTGTTTATAAGGATATTTGTGCGGCTACAGTATGAGTTACGTGGGATGGACAAACTGGTAGAAAACAGCTAGTATCAAGGCACATGTTGTCACATGGCCGAAACAACCACTACAAGGAACAGCGGACGGCAGAAATGTTGCAAATAATGAAGCATTATATCCAAACAGGACACAGTTAAAGTGTTCATGACATATTTCTCGTGAAAGTTTCAGAACAACCTGAAAGCCATATCTCAGTTTGATTAGGATTTGGTTATTAAACTTAATCATCACTGCTGGGTTTTCACAGCAACTTGTGTTCACAGAACTGTTACCTAAGAAGTCGTTGTAGTCAACTTATTTATTTTCGTGGCTGTCTGTCTAATCCCTGAGTATGTCCTCCACTATGTTTTTTACAGATGGTATATGCTAGTGTTTTGTGACGAGGTGCAAAGTGTAATATAGAAGAAAAACATATAATTCGCATCTCTTCCCGTTTACGTTAATTCATAACAAATGCAGGTTGTCTTCGAGTTTCGTAAGCGAATGTACCGAGAAGTGTGTTGCAAACTGTATTTAACATATTTGCATTCCACGGAGACTGGAATATTGTAAAACCATGTTTTGACGCTCTTTCAATATCCTCATTAAATGGCAAATATCTAGACGATCTTTAATGTGGTAGAAAATGCGATATACATATTGTGTGTTCGATCAAACAGCTGAAGAAACCAAAATTACCCTCTGAACATGGAACAGGCAGTTATCTGATGCGGCCGATTGTATTTGATTTACATCACTGACCAGGACTCAGAAAGCCAATAGATTTTAGGTATTACTCTGCAACCACAGTGTCCAGTACTTTCACTATGACAATAAACTTAAACGTGTATAAGCAGCGGAAATCAGTCAGCTGTTTTGTGGCCGAATTAGCAAGGTTTTACTTCGTAACACCACACTTAGATCTCATCCTATTTACACGTTATTATTTCCTATCTACGACTGTCACGCTGTCAAGGATCTTGACGGAGTGCCCGCCTAAAATCAGGCAAACATGATCGCGATCGAACCCATCATATGAGATTTGATATATCACTATGGTGTTAGGATTTAGATACCTATTGCATGCACGGGGCGCAATACGACACTCGCACGTTAAATAGTTTCACAGCGTTTGTTTTGTATCGTAGAATTTGAAAAATAACACATCTTATACAATGTAGGTAGGCCAAGTGAAATCGAAACTGAGGAAATGTGGGTCGCATGTTTCTAAACCGCGTTTGATCACTGCCTTTCTCTATTGGGTTGTAAAGTCGGTGGTTTTCGCCGTTTTTGGAGAAGGAGCCTCAAGTGAGGGCGAACCAACCGACTGAATTGTGACGTAATGTTCTATACTGTTTCTTAACCTCCCCTCACTCTTCTCATAGTATTACGTGGTCCCGATAAACGGTCATTGGCGACCTCTTCTTCCTTTTCTCAAAGAGGTATAGTATGCATATAATACATATGTTAACGCAACACACATACACACGAAATACATCCGACTGGTTTAGCATTTCGTTGATTGAATAGGGAGCTTTGTTCTTATTTTCCATGTCGTTTCCGCAGACATTGTCAAATCGTAACCTCAGCTGACATTCTGCGATTAAGTGGTCACAATGACGACTAGAGATTAGACGCAAAACGTTTCCATCAACCTGACTGGCTCACCCGAATGCCAACTAAATGAATGATCGTTTATCAGTCTGATCATAACCTGTTACACTTAACTAGCTGGACTGATGATTCGTACTTTTGAAGTCGAGATATCCATACCTGAAATCCTGTTTCTAAAAGATTGTGTAAGTCCACTCTCATAGTTACCATGTCCCATCAGTCAAAGCGTTGCCTGAAATGTCGATTCACTAAGTCTGCTAGTAGTAGTAAAAAGAGTGAAAATATTGATATTCACTCACACACGTATATGTATGCATCCATGTGAATGTTAACAATATAACGCCATCTAGATACTTTACGCAATTATCAACAGACAAACTGAGTCGACTTTCACACAGAGCTTCGACTGATGGAACCAACTTGCGTCGGCGCGATATTGAAAATGTATGCCTACATGTAGTGAAACTTCCATGAACACGCTGAAATACATCGGAGAGTTTTTTCGGGTATGCGTTCATCTCACCCCGAAAAGACAATAATGGCTATAACCTTTGACCAATCTTCTTGGATTGCGTATATTTCGCAAACTGAACGATATTACTTAAATAAAAACGAGGTTGTGTTCTACTGCAGTGTCATTGACTTCGAGCGGTTGAATTCGGTGTCAAGAAGATTGGAAACAAGAGACGTTCAAGTAAACTGTGGTTGATTGCGAAGTGTTGATGACAGTCGCTTTCAAGGAGACAATGAATGGAGTTACTCTGTGCATTTTCTATTAAATAGACTATGCTGATTACAAGTTTATACAAAGCTCCATAATCCGGTCACAAGTTTCCATATAACTATGAACATACACCAAACAAAAGTGACGTCCAGGAAGAAACGGTCATATTGGTGGGTCACAGTTGGTTATTTACTAGAATTCTGTGTTTGTGAAAGAAGTACATGACTGTGTGGAATATAACAATAATTTCATCAGTCCTTCAATGGTCAGACATGCAGGTTGATTAGCCATTGTGGTGGTTGTTGACATCCAAATTTTCACGAATCTTAGCCCCACCATCGGAAATGTAATTACAGAAAGCGTCATCCATCTTCATAACTGGCTTTAAATTTACAACTGTTTCGCACTTCCTTTTACATAGTATAGAGTATTTTTGCATTTTCTTCGGAGTGAATTCCAAAACTCTAGTCATTTTCGTTTTAACAGCCTAGTGTTGTAATTGATCTGCGGGTGAACCACCGAGAAACCACTTGTCCGAGGCATTCTTTTTCTGTTGGCAAATTATTTTGTGGTTGTGTATTTACTAGTCCATTATTTCACGGTTCTTATGATAGTTGCTCTCCTTAGTCACTGCAGGTTTGCAATCTTATCCAGGAGAAATCAGACCCGTATGTACCCCAGGACCTTAGCTTCATGGTTCATTGAATGGAGCGTGACAGCAGTTTGACTGGTAAGACACTCTCTGTATATTTGCCCTTAGGCCGGAAAGTTTTGAGGATTATTCCATTTCGCTTTTATGGTTGGTACAGGGAAGGTCATACTTGTGCGAGGCGTTTGGTAAAGATGACGTTACTCATCCACAATGCACTCCTGTAAGAGAGACTAGTAGTTTAGCATATTTGGTTATTATGAAAAATGCCAACTCACAGTAAAACAAAATATTGACGGTTTATTATCCGTTCGATTTTTGTGAGCTTTCCCATCTATCTCTAACGCTTTTATATATCATTTTATCAATGATGGTTTATATTTACGTTGGCTCTTCTAGATGTTATTCCCATCAACCGCGTTTAGAATTCAGGAGATGATGCGAGGTATATCACATTCGTCAAGCTTTAGTATCCACCAGCAAATTGTCTGGCGAGAAATCGTGAGTAAGTTTATGCTTCATCCGGAAAGATCTTGACGATTAATCCACTTCGATATCATGGTTGGTACAAGGTAGGTCATACTTAAGTTGACGGACACCTTTCTCTTACGTATTTCTCTTCAACAATATACTACTGTGATAGAGACTAGTAGTTCAGCATATTTGCTTATTACGTAGAATGCCCGCTGATATTAAAGCACAATTTTGACTGTTTATTTGCCGTCCGACTTTCGTGAGATACACAATTGTGCGTCTTTTTCTCTCTAACGATTTCACATGTCCTTTTACCGGGGATAATGCATACACAAGGCTGGCTCCTCTCGGTACGTAACTCAATGTGATTCCCGTCAACTGCGTTTAGGATTCAGGGAATGATGGTTCGTCACTGTCACGCTTTAATATCCGTCGCAGATTGGCAGGCCCTATCGACTATTGCGGTCAGCCAGTGTGATTTAGCTGCTCACTATAACTGCGTTCAACTGTGGAATGTGACATGATGTAACATTTTTCAGCGTCAGACGGTAACGATGAACCCTGTTTGTTTTGTCATACCGAAAACACATGATCTCACTCACATAGTTTCTGCTAGCGATGCATATAGAAAAGGTGTACTTGCTTCCAACATTCGACGTGCATGAATGCAACACAACTGATGCAAGGCCTAAAAGTTATAGCTTTTACGCCGTTGGTGCATAGATAATGGCTAATCCGTCAGCTCCACTCGAAGTATGACCACACATATTTCGACCATCCTGTTTGAAAATAGTGCACACTAAGAAAGTACTTGCGCGAAATTAAAAATGTAGCTAAGCAGAAAATTCCACTGCCTTCACAGGCAATGTTCCTTCCATTCAGGCAGCAAACCTTATGTGAGATATATCACTGCCTATGTTCATCCTTCCAACTGTCTTTCGCGCTTTGATAATGCAACCGTGCTATCTACTAGCTCAATGAAATCATATTTGACAAGAGCAAACCATAGTATATAGAGTCTCGTCAGGCTTACGACAAGATTTGATTGCGGGTACTCATGA
Organism: Paragonimus skrjabini miyazakii; assembly: GCA_014338405.1. Classification (NCBI taxonomy): domain Eukaryota; kingdom Metazoa; phylum Platyhelminthes; class Trematoda; order Plagiorchiida; family Troglotrematidae; genus Paragonimus; species Paragonimus skrjabini miyazakii. Next base: position 18,108 of record JTDE01006477.1, read on the forward strand.
GCGTTGGCAACCGATAAATAGGGCTTTTCAAGCATTCTGTCACTGACCGAATGTCTAATGCGGCTTTCATGTGAAAATGGATTGAACGCAAACATTGCCGACCAATGTGGTTTGTCCATAGTAGAGAATACTCGGAGTAATTATACGCCGAACTTGGCGGTCGCTACTTCTCTCGGCTGGTCACGTGCTCAATTAATCTTGCTGAGCTGAAGCTATTCACATGAACCAGGTTTTCTGATTCGAGTTCAACTTGGTTGGCAACACCAAATACTGATAACAGTTTCTAGGGTAGTAGGAATGCAACAGATTGTTTGTATTGAGAATACTGAACACTATCATATATAGGCATCGTCAAATGTCTCTCACTTACTGGCTGAATCTAATAACGTTCAATGGAATAAAGCTAAGCGAATCACCAAGGCCATATTAATGATGCTCTCTCAGTCACCTCACCCTGTAGCCGTTGACAATCTCAGTTGCGTAACTGTGTTTCCTGGTCAAGTTGATCGTCACCATACCCAGATGCCACCAGTTGCATAGCTTGCGAAAACCGGAACGTTAAAAGAACACTAGATACCCATGTGTTCATACAACTAAAATCGATTTTCCATTAGCTTCTACCAAGCAAACTGATAAGATATTTATGCACTGTTTGACTATGTGAGGTTCGGTACTATTAAAGCTAAACTGGAATTATTCTCTCCGTAGTCTGTGGTGCAGTATTTGTTTACGACGAAATAGAATTACCGAAAAAGTCGATATATAAATAATCCATATGAAACTTAGTTGAACTCACTAAATTCATCCGGATGTTGATTGTGTTATGTTTCATAATTTTGGATCAGTAGAGGGGAACGTTCGCTTTCGTTTGACTTTATAATCAGATTCTTTCTCTGAAACCTCATTTGTAGAGCCTTGTGAAGTCAACTGATTTCGCTATCCACACCACTGCTTGAGGACGTGATTCTACGGTTCCTTTGAACTCAGTCAAAACATAATCATTTATGTAGCACACTGATAAATTGATAATATGCAAGATACCGGTGAAGCAAACACCAGCGAAACATATTCCAAATCAGACTTCGAATTCACAATTTCGCTCAGCTACTGGATCAGATGGGCCACCAACGTCCGATCTCAGTTACTACACATATATGCGATCCCAGTCCATGGATATGCTATTCACTGACTGTCTTCATTCATAAAGTACTGTCGGCTGTTGGCGTGTCGCTTGCCTGATTCGAAGATTTCAGAAGAATTAGCTGAAGCTACTCTCAAGTGCATGCGCACTGATAACGCTGGAGACATTCGAAATCCTTGTGCTCCCTAAAATATTTACAAAAACAGACACTGCCAAGCTTCATCGCTAAGTGTATCGATGTTCAAGGTCAAAACGATATGTTGGTACGCACTCATTTTTTCTTATTTTGACAACACGACATGACCACTATAAGACCAACCATCCGTGTCTCTTTAATTAAAGTGAAGTTTCAACTGCAAACATAGTGCAATAGTGTGTCGGTTGTTACAGGTTTATGGCACCCAGTCAAGTTTAGTTAACCCACTATGTGACACCTTTATTCCCAGAATGCAAGTAATTCAACAACACTGCGGTCTCTTACTTGGCACCTGACCGTCATTTGCTCTCGAAGGTTTATCACGTCACATTTTCTATTCTCGGCCAAAAATGTTCAGACTCTTCCACCAGAAAGATCAATGCTTAAGCAGTTTGCCAATGAAGTTGTATTGACGGTGTGGTTTTCTTAATAATCTAACTCATTCCTATTGTATTATCGGTTGCCTACTTTCAGAAAACAGCCAATTGACCACAGCTTATCTAGGAGTATTCTGATAGGTCCGGATTTCCTCACTCCGCTCGTAAATGATACTCGTTATTTGTAACTCGTGAAGGAGCAGGAACTATTTCATGTTCCCAGACATTGGTACACATAACTGACGAATGATTGGAAAGCATCGTTTACTCCTCGTAATATCAGCGCACGATTTATCAAACCGAGTAAAGTCCATGAAGTGTTTTATGCACCCCAAGATTTGAATTTTCACTTTCTAAGTTACTCACATCCTCAGCAAATGAGGGACATTTAAGTAAGACTGCCTAGCATATTTTTGTACAAGGATTCAGTGCAGCATGTGGAATCTCATTGAGCGAAATCCGGCTCCAAAGGCTGGGTTGCAGTTGACAGGAAATTTATTGAAAATATTCACACATTGTGAAATGGGGAGAAACAATAAAATCAACGAAATGTTCACAGAGGATATCACTAGAGCGGGAGAGATGCGTTAGTTATTTAGCAAAGGGCGCAAAGTCCTTTTCTAGTAAACCAGTGAAGGTAATGTGTGTAACACATCAATTGAGAGAGTACACATGCATCAACAAAAAGCCTAATCATAAGGTGGAGAAATAAGCAAGAGTTTAGGCACTGGATAAAGAAAGATAGCATCCGGACTTTGGTGAAAACATCGATAACATGGAGTAACCATGCGATGTTGTTGTTCAAAGTAATCTTGAGGGCAGTTCGGGATTTTTGACCAAACGACGACAAAATGGATTGAACTAGACAGGCAAGTTCATTCAATGTTGGGTATGGACGACGACAGGCAAAATTGCTTTGATAGTAAACCAGCGAAAATAACAAATGAGTAATACACCGATCGAGGAAGTACACGTGCCCCAATAAACCGGTGGAAAAATAAGCTATTTTACACTGCCTGAAACGCCGAGTTAAATACTTAGCTAGTGACTGGCATAAAAAGTCTGCTTCACATAATTAACACGGAAAATCTCAGTCCCAAAAATACCGCTACTGTTCACGTATTTTCTCCAAAGACAAGCTAAAAGACGCATGCAACAAACAGCTTTGATCCGCCCCAAAACGTGTACGATAAGGCGAACTATACGAGGTATGTATATGGTGCGTAATGACCTAAAAACATTTTTGTATCAGACCACTCAACCTTTTCATGATCTGCTCGATCTCCAGTGAGCTCTTGCCACCTAGCATTGTGTTGCTGTTTACAGAATTCGAACCATTTATTTTATGGCCGATATAACTTGAAACGCATTTAATAGGGGAATAATCGTCTATATATAACACTTCTCTTTCCTCCAATGAAGGTTTAGAGTTATGAGGAGAAAATCTGTCTACACGAGTCAGAATTGCATCCCACGTACAAGAACTATGGAAGTAGAAATTATGGTAGCTTGTCAACTGATCACAATAATTAGATAGGTCGTTCGGAACAAACGAGCTCAAGTCGAATAAGGATATAACATTCCTAAGCCCATTGTTATTGTCAAGCAAAGATTGACGACGTCTGATTCCGTGATCTCCACGACGAGTAAAGAATTTGCTCCATGTTTCACTGTAAATCACAGAAGTGACGCTCAAAAGAGAGTACCAGAAGTACGAAATATGGGGCGCCTGTGGACTGCGAACGGTTGCGATTCATTGAGGAAGGCAAAATCGAGATATGCGTCCACACGTGTAGGGAAGGTCTCAATGCTGTGCATGCCGAGTGTGGTTAGAAAGGTAGTATATAATCGATTGGAGTCATTGCAAACAGTTCATAATGACATGTCGAGCACGTCATAAGTTTAATCAATGCGATTGACAGAACAATTAGGAAATAAGTAAATATTACATGCCACAGCCCATGCATGATTTCACCTATACACATAGGTAAATGCATTTCAGTGATGTTACGCCTTCGAGGTACAACCCTCCATCTCACGTGATGTTTTCTAGCATTCAATTTCAAGTTGTGATAAAGCCGATTCACTTTTTTCGTAAATGCTTCATTAATAGCTGGGATTTGCGACGATGCGACGACACAGAACGATTTCGATTAATCGCGGGGGTGTTCTGGCATGATGCTATTCATACACTAAAAATCGTTAGGAAGTGACAACAAATAGAACCATCCAACATTATGCTGAAGACTAAGTAAGTAAAGACAACCGGACTAGTATATAGTTACAGCCGTACAGCTTATCATCGTGTTACTTTGAAGAATGAAACCAAAGATAAATGCTACGTCACGCGATTTCTGACACAAGTTGGTGGCACTACACACTCATAGCTTGTCAACGTTACTGTTGGATTCTATTTGAAAACGCTCAAAAATCCCACTGAACAGTTTGGTTGATATAGTAATATACATTCGAAGTGTTTATTGAGTAGACCAATGAGATTTGCGCGTAAGTTACGTTACGCTAACAGTTACAAATGCAATTAAAGTTATATGTTCACTTGCCTGGCCAGAATTTTACTCAGTAATGTGCCCCTATCCCTAGAGTTTTCCGGTTAATTCACCACATGGTAACGTACATCTGTCAATATTTTGTGCCCAGACGAAGCAAATAGCGAATGGTTGTTCTTGACATATCATTGCCGGGTCAATATAGTTATATGGGTTTACTAAACATAACAAATATTTTAGAAAAAACAGAGTGGGATTTGCAGTGATGGCACAATTCAAGCATAAACACCTGGAAATTCCGGACGGCTTTGGTCTAACCACTTAAACAAACAGAACCTACGTTGTTAAGTGCAGCTCCGAACTACCCGTCACCAGCTGTGATACCTCATAATCAGTGTGATTAAGGCAAAGTGGCTTCAAAATTGGCAGCATTCTGACAAGAGTCAACGGTGCTATTCCAGATCTGGCTTTATTTCTAAAAGATTTCCGTACACTTACTGAGCTAGTAAAATTGTACTGATCTTATAATGACTAACAAACACTGGCTATTTGTCACAATTCAGACTGTTATGGGTTTATTTGTTTGCACAGAATTCAGTGGGTCTGATGTAACCAGGCGCACATAGTATTCAACGAAAGTTAGAACGGTTGTACCACCAAAACGACCCTGAAGTAGTTCTCGAAGAACAAAGACAATTACAGTTAGCCTGATATCAATTGTTGAAAGTTTCTTGTTGATAAATCGAATCAATAATTCTCTGTGAGGGAATATAAGAAAGTACTTGGTATTCAGACGCTCAGTCTGTATGCTGTATTTTGGTAACGCTTGATGTGACTTTAAAACTCGATTGAAATTTCATCATGCTCAGTTAAGTTTGACCTTTGTGCACATTCCACAATCAAAACTGTGAGTCATTATGGGTGATAATCACACAACACATCATAGGTTTACGGTATTTTTAGCGAATAGGGCGAGAAGATCAAAGTAAACGTCAGTCGAATGCAAAACAAATTTGGTTGGTAAAACAGTACACAGAGGGACTAAAACTTTACGGCGTTAATAGGAATTCACGAAGATTAGTCAGGTGAAATGTCACGGATTACCAAAACGTTCAAACGGACCTACAGCATAGCTTGAAAATTGAGAAATTGTAAGTGTACTGCAACACTAGACAATACAATTGGTGCAATGAAGGTGATGTATTTCAGCGTAAGACCGTTCCAACAACATTCCATCATAAGCAAGAAAGATCGCCTCGAAATAAACAAGATCATGTCGCATTGACAATATACGTTTGCAAGGATATCACCCTATAAGGTTCAAAGTGAGCAAATTCAAGAATGCAGAATTCTTTTAAGAGTACAAAAGCCGAAGTAAAGAAACCAAATCGATAATCATGTCGTGGACTAGAAATAATATGACTGAGGGCCTACATAATGAAATTAAATCGACGAACTCGCATTTCATTGGGGAGACGACAACTACGAAATCATCGTTGAACATACTTCATAAAATGTTATTTTCGATAATATCATCAATTGCTCGAATCTATCTACAATTCAGGTTGTGTTGTCAAATGCCAACAATCCCAAACACACAATATCAGTTCACCATTTTCCCAACCTGATTATTTTTCAACAACCCTCATGGTTGGATTGGACGCCTATCGATGGTGTTTGGTCAACATGAAAAAGATGCTTCCGATAGTATGTTTCAAACCGGAAAAGATCTAACAAACAGTTGTGGAAAGACCTGAGAGTAGAAAGTGCAATGTACACAGCGCTATGCAGAAAAGCAGGATATAGTCTGTCAAAACGACAGGCGCCAACAGTCGATAACAAATAGCACACCTCCAAATTGGAATTCGAGTCCCAGCAAACGTTTGTGTAATTAATACCGGTCATTATCTACATACAATTGCTCGCACAAAAATATTCCAGCTATCATAATTATAGATGGGTGAGCTAATCAATATTGAGGCGACATGCTGTCTATTGCGTTAGAAAATTCAAACTATGCAGTTCTCAAATGCGACCATAATGCTTTAAGTTGAAAGGATTATACACCAAATTCCGTCAAGCTTTTTCAATAGTCGTTCATCATCGAATTCAAAACTTGATAGTCCCAATCTACATGAATCGCTGGACTTATGCATATTCCCATATCTGCTACTGTCAAAGATGGGATGGCGGTGATAGCCAACACAATTCCCACCAGAGTGCATGAAGCTAATATTTGCATTGACGCGACTTGAGTGTGCTTGCATGATTTGTATGAATTTCGCCATATATCCAGAAGCTTTTGAAGAGTTTATCCCATCACTGCAAAATACTACGACCCTTTCAAAAGCAATATCACTAAGCATTAATAAGAGAGATTAGCCCATTTTACCCAAGCAACTGGACAATACTGTGAACCGGTGAACACTTCGATGTTCGATCAATAGGACAAAAAGCACTACGGCTGAACCTTTTGCATTCTTACAAACTAGAGCAGCCGATATACAACTTGAGTGTAAACTCCGCGATCACAACACAATGAATGTAAACGTTTTGTCAATTTTGTCAATACCAATTCAACGGACTGAGTCATGTAACGCGGAGCATAAATTAATTTAACGGTGCTTTCAGTGTTTCGGTTGATTTACTCATTAGTTAATCAAACGTTGCTTAGATAGTCAGATCACTTTGATGCAAGAAACAGAATACACCAACACAAAACTTCGTCCGTTCTGTGCCCGAAGTTATATCCAGTAACCAATCGGATCCAATTTCACGTTTAGCTGATCCATCCAACTGTAATAATTTATTCAGCTTATATGGACGACCATCATACAGCAGAAAGTGATAAGTTTGATAACTACAAATGAATTATGATGAGTTCACTTAAGGTGTTTGCAAAGTTTTAACTGTATATCTCTTCCGAAATTATGATCGTATACGAATCAGGAAGTGAACCGTGATAGTGAACGTGAAAGTATTTTGAAATCATCGCAATATCATTGTGCTTCTTTATATAAAGTGTTAGTCGGAGAAACACAGGAGCAAATACTGGCGATTTGCCTAATATTTTCAAAAAGAAGGGTTAGAACGCAGAGGTGTAGATAACTAGTTCAAATTCACGCTTATCAAGCAAACAAGTAGTAACGAATATCACTTTTGAATAAAACCCACTTTGATAATAGAAGACGCGAATTTCACATAAAACTAGTGGGGCAGAACAACCGCGGGAAATACAAAACAGTCAGCCGCTGTCGAAGATGAAGCGTATCCAATGTATATCAGCCATCCACAGAAAGATCTGTCAAGTTCCCTTTATCCTCACGTAAAAGTGTCATTTTTACTGTCAAAAGACGCGAACGCATAATTGCTTCACATTTGTTACTATTGACTGTAATCAGTGGAAATCCCTAAACTTGGGAATTTTGATCGAATCAAAATGTTTCGGACTGAATAAAGTGTCCTTTCCACATTTCCAGAAGTGCATCACATTTCAACCACTCATCCTTTCGGCCGTCAGACTTCCTATTTCATTCCGCCCGTTTCAGTCACCAGATATTCCCAGTTTTATTTTGTTAAATCATGTGGTCCGTCCAACATGGGATATTGTGCTTCTACTGCATAAACTAGTGTGTTAGAAATGACCGGTTTGAACCAACTGTCATATGTTCCGTAGGCGACGTCGTTAAGCAATATCGTATCGAGAAAACCGGAACAATCACCCAACACACCACTTGTTCAACAGATGAGACCACACTTGGAATTCGACGGCTGTTCTTCCAGGTCTCACTGCGAATTCTTGGAATCAACATTTGATTCAATTTATCAATGCGTGTGTGTTTTATTCAAGTAATATTAGAGCAGAGCTTTTATTGGTTCGAGTAATTCCACAGGATGCTACATTCCCCTTCTATTTTGCTTTAAGATAAATGCAACGTGTACCAGCAAGTAGGATCATACGGCATGTCGAGCAACACAAACCAACGTGAGAGATTCCACACATAATAAATGTACAGCGGACTGGATGTCACTACCTACTGCCTGTTGTCATACGATATTTTTGTCTAGATGTTCCAATTAATCACATCAGGATCCGTGTCCACTGGTAGAATGGATGATTTGAAGGATGCTATTGAATATGCGTCATCTCATCTCTTCCGCTGGTATGCACCTATATCAATTCACCATTCATTAATTTCAGATTAGCGAATGCGCAAGAATTTATGCTTCGGTTACTGTGACCACTGACGACTCCGGGATGTTATGCTATACAATGAATTGGGAAAGCCGATCATATTACGGGTTGTTTGGTGCCTTCCCTTTCTCAATCAACTTGTTATTACATTCCACTTTTAATTTTCACTGTAACTTGTCGCCGATTTCTAGTATGACATGATTGACGTGTTGTTGATTCCGGTTTGAGTGAACGTTTGTTATTCCTTTGGAATCTAACCAAATCATTGGCACACGTTACTGCACGATATAGGCCTACCAGACAACGGGGAAAACATTTATTTTGGTCTGAACCCCGATGTACGGAGCACGCAATATTTGCTTTGTTTCATAGTTTGTTTTCAAGATCGATAAGCTAAAATCTATCAAGAAACGGATTCTTTGAACGACAAATTAAAGATAAGAATAACGATCGTCAACGATCCTAATTTGATGCGATCTGTGACAAATACATGTGAGAGTATTTCTGATATCAACGTCAGTTGCTATAAGCACGTGCAGACATGCATAATAATGACTGAGATTTCGTTCAACTGCAAACGGGGGATGAGATTCACAGTTTGGAAGCGTGTATTTTATACATGGGAAACAGCTATGCCTTTCCCATATACGCATACACATGAGGTACGCACGGAAAGTTGGATTCTCTCATTCTACATCCAATGAAGATTGCTAAACCGTCGTTTTTGTAGGAGTTGAGTCGGGATTTTAGTTTCCCGGAACGACTGTAGAAAAATTGTGTGTGATGTCTATTCAGGGTTAAAGTTTGTTGAATGAACTGATGTCCTTCGGAGATATGCTCAACCAAAAGATTTCACAATATCCATGACATAGTTTACACACGTGCTTGCATTTGCATTCGACTGGCCCAACAACATTATGGTGCACCAAGTGAGTAGTTCAATTGCTCTTACAGAAAATGATTCTAACCAGGGACCCATTCTCACACCCTGTATGTCTGGCACCCAGATAAATTGTCCGAGTCTCCTTTATGAGTTCAGCAGTAGATTGATGTCTCGGTGAGGGTTGTTAACATGTATGTACAGTGGTTTATCTGTGATGCATTAATCAGCTGGGGGGAAACAAACTCGCTGTTCGATCCGCTACGATGCTGACCGCATTGGACCGTGTTCATACTTATTCAATCCTGATGGCAATCTTCAGAATGACCAGAAATTCTCGAAATTCTTACGAAAGGCTCATTCATACACATTTGTGTGGTTCATTCTGGTAGATGGAGAATCATCGGCTACTAAACCCATGGATGTGAACAAAACGGTATTGGGAAAACTGTAGGTAATTTTTGTCGTCCATGAACTGATTCTGTCGGCAAAGAACCCAATTCCCTGAACATACTATTTTATTTGCCTTTGGAATGGCCTAACTCAGTTCTTTTGAAGTGACCTTCATAGTCGACATGGTCATGTGCACTTCGGCTTTCATGAGCGTTCTCAATCTTTGTGCCATTTTCTCGCACCCTCCAAACGCTCATCTTTTAATTGGGGCATCACTGTTCTGTGAGAATCTTTGTCTGATCCGTTATCTGACCTATCGGCGAATGATTCCGGTGTTTTTCAAGTGTGGTCAACGAATACTTTGATTTGAAACGTCTTCTCGTGCAGCAGCTCTAGCCTATCGAGGTGCTCACGAATCGGTTATCTACATCAAGCTTGGCCCCACCAGCGTCGGCCGGTGGGAAGCAATCAAGTGACGCTGTCGCAAGCTGCATCACCGAGTTTCATTACCATGTCCAGGCTGGCTTGACGTTTGATGCCTGGTTCAGACGGTACGAAGACCTATTCGGTGTCTATTTCGGTACACTGGACGAACCGTGAATAGTCTGTCTCCTCCTACGCAAACTCGGCACTGTTGAGCACGAGAAGTACGTTAACTTCATCCTTCCGAATAACCCATGCGACATCTCCTTCAAGGAAACGGTTGAGACGATGAAGTCAATCTTCGGTGATCAGTCTTCCTTGTTCAACACAGGGTACCAGTATCTGAAACTGAGCAAGTCAGACGACGACGATTACGTCACCTATGGGGCTGTGTTCAATCGCAAGTGCCAGCGTTTCAAGCGCTTCATCTGCGGTCTCCACTCTACGAAAGACGCAGACATCCGTACTCGCTTGCTGAACAAGGTCGATCAAGATCCCACGACGACGATTCAGATGCTCACCACCGAATGCCATCGCCTAATCAACCCCAAGAACGACGTTGCAATGGTCCAACGCGGCATTGGTGTCGTACACGCAGTACATTCCGGCTCATTCACACACGGTTCGGGCAATCGTACGCGAACACAGAATCTCTCGTGGCATCCCGGCCCTGGTTCTCTTTCCGCAGGACTTGGCTCGCATTCCCTGCGGCCATACGTAAAGAAGTCACCTTCGTCCCATTACAGGCATTCCGACGCCTGGTACTTTCATCGTGAATGTCCTCTCACACGGCACCGTTGCTCTCGGTGTGGTCATCTAAGACACAATGATGACTTCTGTCAATCCCAGCATAATGAGAGTGGTTCTTTTACTTCCAAGTCGCGGTACAAGACCAAGTGCAAATCGAGGCTCAGATCCAAACCGATTGGCAGATCCCTGAGCCTGCTGACCACTTTCCAATTCAACGTTCCCGTTCGACAGAAGATCGTTTCGGTCATGACGAAAAGCATTCCAGTCCGATTGCAGTTGGACACTGTGTCGGATATTACAGTCATTTCGGAGAACCTCTGGAGGAAACTTGGCAGACCTTCAATTTGACGGACGTACCAATCCGCCACCAGCGCCTGTGATGGTCTTTTGCAATTGACTGGCCAATTGTAATGTTGCGTCTCATTCTGAAACACGACTGTTGACAGCTCCTGCTGCGTTTCTGGTTGGAATCTCAATTTAATCGGACTCGATTAGATAAAACAGCTTGGCCTGCTCGATTTTCCCATTCGAGCAATATGCAGCAGAGTGCGGTCCTCTACCGCGCAACGCAATACTACGACCAAAGTCGTCCAACGGTTTGCGCCAAAGTTTCAGGAAGTTCTGGGACGCCACTCTCAGACACAAGCAATCTTGCATCCATCTTCAGGAGTTCAACCCGTCATCCGTCCGAAAAGACCGGTACAGTAGGCAGCCTTAGCACTCGTGGACCCGAAGATCAAGCGCCGTGAGGAACAGGGCGTCCTCATACTTGAAATTGTACCACTCACTTCATTAACAGCGACTGCTATTACCAACACTTTCCGACGACATATCAGTCAGCATGATCTCCCAGAAACCATTGTGTCCGACAGTGGTCAGTTTGGAGAAGTTTGGTGCCACAGCGCCATTGAACACGTTCGGTCGCCTCCGTATCATCCGCAGTCCAGCGGGCAGGCAGCACGCTTCGTCGACATACGCAAACGCGTAGGGACGGGACGTCTGAAAAATTCTTACAGCAATTCCTGTTTGTCTATCGCAGGACTCCTAACTATTTGCTGAGCCGTAACCAATATTCTGCCAAAGCCCTTGTGGATCGTAAGGGTGCCACCCACGTTTACCTCCATGATCCCGACGAACTAATTAGAACAGAAGCAATTTTATTCAGACGAGCAGGCTCCGTTATCAGTTCAATCGCCCGTCCACGCTCGCGATTATCGATCCAATCACAACCAGTATACGGAGAGTTTGATAACGAGATGCCGAGGCAAAGTGCTTTATGGGATTTCCGTCACGGGAAACACTTGAGTTAGACATCGCAATCAACTCCGGCCTCGCCATAGTGTCAAAGAAGAAATCCGTGACGGCCAGGGAACTATACCGTTTTACCTACTCTTGCACACGATCCAGATTCCCGAAGCGTCAACCTCACCCTTGTCGGCTCCCAAGAGAAATCGTCCTCCCAGACGTTGGAGCCATGGACAAAGCTGACCACATTAGAGCTGGTGAGTACATTTCATGTCGATGATAAGACATCACACGATAAAACACCACGTCACGACCGATCAGAGTGCCATGGTTCCAGGTGCTTCATATTTTTGGCGTAATCGTAGCAGAACATTGCCTCCGTGTGTGCCTATAACGTGTCTGACTTCAATTGAACTGGCTACTTGTTTTGTACGTTTAACACTAACAACTCTGTTTCATGTAAATGATATGTAGTTAGCCTGATGATGAATAACCGAAAACGAGGTTGTTCGCCATACTATTGTTTCCTGATATGAGTGTGCTTCTAACAGTTTCGGTTGAATACTCAACTCAATTGTGGTTTTCTTACCAGGCGGTTTTGTGCAACATATCATTAGCTGAAGAGTGTGTATGTGGTCGTCGACTTTTCTAAACATTCTGTCCAGATACGCAAACCTACAGATCTGGAAATAAGAAAGGAGAACCATGTGCAAATTTATATGAACAAATGAAATGAAGTAACCGTTGTACAAAAGTTGGAACTTCGGGAGACATTGAGTGAGTCTAAATAAGGACTGTTCACAGTCGGAAACATTGACGTTGTTTGACTTTGCTTATCGTTTTATACATTTTGGTTGTGACGTATGAAATTCGATCATTCATCCCCGTAGCGACAATGTCCCTGTGGTCTTACGAACACACGACACAATATATAAATTTATTAATTTACACCACGTACAATTTTTACGACAATCCTGTGAGAGACCGGCGAATGAGCACACGTACTCGTTGGTACATGTTGCGAAACTATTCTGCTAGAATCTTTTGAGATGTGAATTAAATTTAATGTATGTTTATCGGCGGCGTCAATGTGATTTCACTCTGGTGCTCACGTTGGCTTTGTGGTTTACTTTAATGAATCACCTGATAATAAAATAATTGATGCGTCGAACTTGGGAGCTCATGAACATTCCAATGAAATTTCGCAACACATCACGATCTGATAGATCGTTTGGCGACTTTTCGGTTTTAGATGAGACCCACTTGTGAAAAAGCAGGGCTTCCGCTGGACTCACACCAGCAACAGAAACATCGTGATGGGGCAAGCGCACTAGTAGCTGAACTACGAGTCACCTCGGGATGAAAATATGAAATTCCCGAGCTTCTGTCGTGTCTTCGTTGCTAATCTGATAGAGACTCTGCCAGGTTTGGGCATGTTGCTGTTGTCACTGGTTCGAATCTAGCTGAATACCTAATTTCTCACAATTGAGCCTCATCTAACATCGAGATCCCTTATTCCGCTTACTTTGAATAGCTTGCAATAATTCCACGTTAATTGTAAGCGATCAACTTTGAGTAGACAATTGCACTTCAGTTAGTTCAATAGTTCATATCACTAG